>CM018032.1:21657750-21875250 GCA_008638375.1 Nyssa sinensis
TATACCTATTATGCATGCAAGATAAAATAAAATAAAATAATAATGCAACAAGTAAAAAGAGGGAACGAAGTTACCGCCTTTACAAACTGCTGAAAAGAAAAACTATCTAATGATTCTTCTACCATCTCCCTGACAACGGCGCCAAAATCTGATTACGCCCAAAGAATAACGCGATAGTTGTAATGCAGCTTTGGGGAGTCAATTCCACAAGGAGAACATAATGTGTCAAAATAAAGAAGCTGAAGAAAATATTAAATGATTAATGAAAAAATAAAAAGTGATTTTAAATGCAAATTAAAATTAAACAAAGTGATTGATGAAAAAAAGTACTCAAATTAACGAACAGTAGAGCGTTGGGAACCCCTTGCACATATCCGATATTTTAATTATTCTTAATTCACTGATGACTCAATTGAAAATTTAATTCCAAAAATCCCAATCAGAAGATATAGAACTATAAACCGAAATTAAACCAAACGTAACCTTTTGAAAAATCATTCATCACTTTTAAATCACGCAAATTGTTATCCACATTGAAAGAACCCAACGATGACAATATACCCAGGGAGCAATATTGCAGCAAAGAATTAAATCAATATAAATAATCAATTGATCCAAACATAATCAAAGAACTAATCCATTCAATAGAAAAAGCCTGACTGAATCTATAAACGGAATAAACTCTATGATTATTTGGAGAAGAAAATACCAATAATAAATTGAGAATGATAAAGCCAAAGATGATGATGACTTAACATCCATTATCATGTGGAACATATATGATCTAAGAGACAAATTACATTACCCAAAAGAGCTATAACAACCAAGAAAATGATCTACGGCACAATTACATTACTCAAAGGCTTAACATCCATTACAAAAATAGTCTTAATATTCATTACAAAAAATAATCTTAACATATATTACAAATATAGGATTAAGCATGCATTACAAATTAAAGTCTTAACATCCATTATAAAATAGAGGCTATTACAAAAGGACTTTTGCTTAGGATCATATTACAAAACATAGGCAAATAGAGACTATAGTAAGTACATCAAATTGCTTATTGTCCTACTCTACCAGAATAAAACAAAATAATAATTGCTATTCTAGTAATCATTGAAGAGACAATTGCAAGAGTACCAGTAAAGTGTCATGTCCTTTTGACACTTCCCCAAAATTTTCTTCAACCTAGAATTTGTCTCTATTCCTTGCAATGATCTTCAAGCTTTTCATTTCTGTTGTTTGTTAGTTCTCTCTAGCTATGTTCTTTTTCCCAAACTCATTCTCTAATTTATGTACTATTGTCTTATGTTGTTAGATGACCTACTTCCCACTCTCACATATTACATGATTATACTAGATAAAGAAATAAAACCACTAACATCTTAGAATCATTTCAGTAAAGGAATTAGGACTAATCAATCATACAATCAAAAATCAAAATACTTTGATTATTAGTATGTATTACTACTTTATGCATTTGACAACAAATAAATTTTCTACCAGGATTCTCAAATGTCCAAAAGATTTTTATTACAACTCTTTGATAATAATCACGAATAAAAGCTTTCACCAGGCCCATCGAGCCAATAGAGTTGTTAGAGCATCTCTAACTCACTATCTTCAAATTCATTTTTATTTTGGTATCTTTTTCCAATTTGAAGATGATGGGTCTCACATTTTCACTCAAATCATACCAATTTTTGAATCACTATTCCTTCTTCAAATTACACTTTTCATAATATTATTGATGTTGCACTTTTTGGTCAATGTAGATTCCGAGCTCTGCTCCCTGAACAACACTCAAAAAGAAGATCAGAGGACCACCGGATTGGCTCTGGCGGTAGCCGCTCCGATGCTTAAGTTAATAAATTAAATTGAAAAGATTATAATGTAAGCCAAAGAATGAGCATGAAAAATAAAGTGTACCTTTAGGGTTTAATTTATAGGCGGTGGCTTTCCTGAGTCAATTAGGATTTGGAGCCATTAAAGTAGGGATTTGACATCATTCGGAGATAACAGTTTTTCCTTCCATGTTGGATTACTGGCTTGAGAATATCCGTAGTGATAGTTTCCTTGTTGAGATTGTTTCCTATCCTCTGCTCAGTGGGGTGTTGACAGCGGGGTGAGCTTTGAACCCGGAGAGTTCTCTGAATGTCTGTGCTCAAACCTGTGTGGTCTGTAGGATAAGGGGACCAAGTGTGTTTCTGAAGGACCGGCAGCTTAGTATGCTCGGGATGTCCGAGCTTCATAGTTCACGTATCCATGGGGGACTGGTCCCGTCACTTGTGGTATATCAGTTCTCCCCAGTTACTCCCACCCCCCCCCCAAGCCCTAGTTCGATGTCAATGAGTAACTAGGGCTACGTGATTTTGAAAAGCTATGCATCTTGTCTGTTCGTTTTCCAAGGCGACTTTGGTGCGTCATTTATTGTGCAGCCGATGGTTGGGCTTTCGAAGCCATTATTGCATATAACCGTCATGGCGGTTCGGCTTGGTGGGCCCACACTTTGTAAACATATATAAATAGGGGGAAAGGCTTAATGTGATCTTTTCCTTGCCATTTTCACTATATTTGAAAAAGACGATGCAGTTCTGCCATTGTCGAACCAGAGCTTTTGGTGAATCGTGAGGAGTGCCTTGAGGCTTTACTTCTGTCTGAATTCAGGTTTGGTTAGTCTCTCTTTCTCGTGTTTTCCTATTTTTCTCTTTTTTGTTTGGCAATGTCGGCCACTTCTTCCTCTGGTTCTAGTGACGGCACAAGAAGTTCTTCAGAGATGACTGTGCCGTCCCATGTCCAAGACCTAGATAGTCATTCCTCCGATGGTGTTGGAAATAGGTCAATAGGATCCCCCTCCAGTTCGGAGGTTAGAATAGTAGACGCGTTCTTAACGCCCCAAAATAGGGTTGGCGAAGCCTCTGGTCGACCCACTCAAAGGGAAGAAGGGGCGAGTGCTATCACTGAGCATATGTTAGAGGAACTATGGGAAAAATATAACCTTTCCCTCAGATGTTACCTTTAGGGTTCTGAGCACCCTAGATCGCCCATATGATGTTGAGGCGGGCAAAATATGCGGTTACCTTGCTTGGTTTGAAATGGGATTAACACTCCCTCTTCCTGAACTGGTTAGACAATTTTTTAGTTGGTTTAACGTCTGCCCTGCTGACCTTAACTTGAATAGTTGCTGGCATCTCTTAGGTTTTATAGTGTTAGGGCACCAGAATAATGTAGATGTATCCCTTGACTTGATCCGTAGTAATATGGATCTGAAATACATGAGGTCGGAGAGCCTCTTTTATATGTCTTTTGACAGGGGGTTCAAACCCCTATCCTCTGTACTCACTTCCAATAAAACTTGGAAGAAGTGGTATTTCTTCATTGGAGGAGCATGGGAGCGTGAAGACTTCCAAGACCATATCTCAACATTCCCCCGTATCACCGAGCCTAAGGGTGAGACCCATTTTTCTTGTGACTATTTCGGCTCTATTTTGTGTTTTGACTTCCGAGCTGTTTATCTAAACATTATTCTTCTGTTTTCTGTACAGATAAGAGTGTTAGGAAGAGATCCACTTTTACCACCAAACTTCAGGACCAGTACCGTCAACCCCTCAAGACTTCTAACCGAGCTCACACCGTTATCATTACCCCAGAAAATCTGATGGCTGTAAAAACCCGTACTGAAGAGCTCAAGAAAAAATTGATGACGAAGTAAACCTCAGAGCCGGAGCCACAGTTGGTAGGGGGAGGCTTCTTCCCAACTTGAGCCTAAGCCTCCCTTGCAGGTGAAAAGAAAGAGGTTGATTTCTAACTCTCCAAAACACACTCAATTAGAGGGCGAGAGGGAGGCCCAAGCTACCGTCCCAATTTCGATGGTTCCTCCTGCCCCAGTTAGTCGGACGGGCCATATCGGCTACTAAGCCGCTAAAAGGGCCCTGAAGTAGTTCTGGGATAAGGGCCCTCAGAAGTTCAAGTCACAAAAGCCGAAGAAGTTACTGGTTGAGCTTGCCTCCCTCCAGATCAAGATAACTTCTAATTTCTCCTATTTTTTCCCTTTTTTTCTTTCATTATTACTGACTTTCCTATTTTGTATCCTGCAGTGCCTGCACACCTTTGCAGCTCTAACAAATACCTCTCCAAATTCAGAAGAGATTGACAAACTTCAAACTGAATTGGACGAGGTTAGGCTGTAGCTCGGGACGGCTCAGTCTACAGCTCATGCTGCCGAGGAGAAGTTGAAGGAGGCCAACAATTCCTTGGCCGTTCTAGAGTCTGAGAGGGATCTTCACATTAAGGAGGGAGAAAGGCTTCGGGCAGAGATGCACGATCTTCGGTAACTCTATGATCAGAAGCTCCAAGATGTAGTTGACCATGCCAAGGTCGAGACTGAGGCAGAGATGAGGGAGGAAGTTGAAAGAATGGGTGACGAGTTGATCCAATTTGGCTTTGACAACTTCTGATCCAAGTTTCTTGCCAAGTTTCCAGACTTCGACTTGTCGTCGATTGTGAGTCCTGGAGCTGTTTCTCCTGAGGTTGCTACTCCGAGCAAGGATGTGGAAGCTACCCCTTCTGAACTCCCCTCCGCAGAGGGGCCTACCCCTGCTGACAAAGCTTAGGACTTATTTTTATGTAACTTTTTTATTTTTGAGTTCTGATGTAAACAAACATTTTTATCAATGGAACTGTCTTTCCTTCAGATCTCTCAGTGTCTTTGCCTTTTTATAACACTTGTGAACTTTGAGAATTGTTGTGAACGCCAAGTATATTCAATGCTGCCCCAGGTTATTGCTGCTCTGTAGTAGATGGGCTCCAGCCCTTAAAACTTGCATTTATCGTAAGTAAAGCTGTTCAAGAACCATTTATACTTCTAGGTCCATCCTTCTGAGCAAAGAAACTTGTAACAACCTAAGTTAATTTAATAAGGAAATGTGCTGATGACTGTGCCTTCCAAAGTCAATACAGAACAAGAAGAATAGAATAAATAATTAAGTATGCGTCTGAAATAGGAGGCATTTGAATTCGAACTTGTACTGAATATCTTGACCGGCAGGTTTTGTAAAAGCTTAACTGTCCGGGGCTTAATTGCTGAGCAAAAAGACTTGTAATAATAATTGGACTGATAGTATTTGAACAAATCTTTGATAATCAGCACCCCTATTCTCAGAACAGATCTCTAGAACTTACTGATAAGAACTTTAAGCAACCTTTTTCTAAGCAGTTTTAATGAGTTGGACCAGACTTAAGGGTCCATACATTGAGATGGACCAGACGGGAAGTCTGTACATTGAGATCGACCAGACATGAGGTCTGTACATTAAGATGGACCAGACATGTAGTCTGTGTATTAAGATGGACCAGACATGAAGTCTGTGCATTAAGATGAACCAGACATGAAGTTTGTACATTAAGATGGATCAGACATGAAGTCTGTACATTAAGATGGACTAGAGATGAGGTCTGTACATTAAGATGGACCAGACATGAAGTCTGTACATTAAGATGGACCAGAGATGAGGTCTGTACATTAAGATGGACCAGACATGTAGTCTGTGCATTAAGATGGACTAGACATGCAATCTGTGCATTAAGATGGACCAGACATGAAGTCTGTACATTAAGATGGACCAGATACAAAGTCTGTACATTGAGATGGACTAGATACGAAGTCTGTCCATTAAGAAGGACCAAACATAAGTTCTGTATATTAAGATGGACCAGACATGAGGTCTGTACATTAAGATGGACCAGACACGAAGTCTGTACATTGTTTTGTAGGCTTAGAGTACTCTAGGGAGTTCTTCCACCCATTTCCCTTTGGCCTCTTTCAACCTCTTCTTAAGAGTATCAAGGATTGTTCGGTTAGTGACCTCTGCTTGCCCGTTGGCTTGGGGATGTCTAGGGGAGGAAAAATGTTGATTGATATACAGGTCTTGGCAGAATTTCTTGAAAATTTTACCAGCAAATTGCATACCATTGTCTGAGACGATTACGCGTGGTATGCCGAACCTGCAGACTATATTATTCCAAGTGAAACTCTTGACTTCTTTCTCAGTAATATGTGTTAGATGCTCTGCTTTTGCCTATTTGGAGAAGTAGTCAGTGGCTACCAGTAAATATTTCCTATTCGGTGTGGCTTTAGGCAATGGGCCTATGATGTCCATTCCCCACTGAGCAAAAGGCCATGGGCTGGTGATAAGGATGAGCTCATGGTAAGGCTGATGTTGGTAGGGAGCGAACCTCTGGCACTTGTCACACTTCCGGACGTATTCCTTAGCCTGCCTCAACATTCCAAGCCAGTAGTAGCCTTGCATCAGAGCTTGGTGTGCTATGGTTCTGCCCCCATTATGGTTTCCACATATTCCTTCATGAATTTCTACCAGAATATACTAAGATTCTTCTAGAGACAGGCATCTCAATAAGGGTTGTGAATAAGACCTTCGGTAAAGCCTTTCATTCATAACGAGATACCGAGCTGCTCTGATTCGGATCCTTCTTGCCTTATTCTTGTCTTCTAGGAAAAGCCCTCCTTCCAAGTACTAGAGGATGGGAGTCATACAGTCTTGGAGTTGCTTAGAAGTTTGGGCAACTTGGACCTCCTCTATGCTTGGCCTTGATTGATGGGAGATTTTTAGCGTAGAATCTTCTTCTGACTTTAGGTGAGATGCCATGTTTGCCAAAGCATCAGCTCTGCAGTTCTGGCCTCTTTCTATTTTTTGGATAGAGCATGCTTGGAAGGAGCGTTTCAATGAATTAACAAGTTCTGAATACCGAAGCATTCTGCTATCTTTGATGGCAAACTCTCCTAGAACTTGGCTCACCACTAATTAGGAATCAGAGAAGACTTCAAGGTTCCCAGCCTCACATTCATGTGCTAGCTTCATCCCAAGGACAAGGGCTTCGTATTCTACTTCATTGTTAGAGGCTCTGAACCCTAGGCTAACTGCCTTTTCTGTTATGAGCCTATCAGGGGATTGTAATACCAAACCGACTCTAGAACCATGGTCGGTGGATGACCCGTCAGTGTAAAGCTGCCATGCTCCCAAATTTTTGCAAAGTTGTGCCCTGTCTTATAATACTGGGGGTAAACTCAGCAACAAAATTGGCCAAGGCTTGCCCTTTAATTGAGATCCGTGGAACATAGGATATGTAGAACACCTTTAACTCCACTGACCATTTGACTAATCGCCCTGATACTTCAGGCTTCCTTAGTACTGATTTCAAGGGGTAGGCAGTTGGAATTTCGATAAGATGAGCTTGAAAGTAGGTTCTGAGCTTCCGTGTTGAGATTATTAGGGAAAAAGCTAATTTCTCAATTTCTGGGTATCTTTTTTCTGTGTCCAGTAAGGCCCTGTTGACATAGAATATGGGCGTCTAGACTCCCTTGTCCTGCCTGACCAGAACAGAGCTAACAGCGTTTTCGGAGATTGCAAGATAGAGAAGTAGCTTTTCCCCTTAGACTGGCTTTAATAAGAGTTCAGGTGAAGCTAGATATTCTTTGAGTTCTTGAAAGGCATTTTCACACTCTTTCGTCCACCGTAGAGCTTTATTACCCTTCAAAGCTTTGAAAAATGGTAGGCAGCGATCAATGGATTTTGAGATAAATCTGCTCAGAGCTGTAATTCTGCTATTCAGAGCCTGAATCTCTTTCTTTGTCTTTGGAGACTCCAGTCCAACCAGGGCCCCAATCTGAGTGGGGTCTGCCTCTATAACCCTCTGGGAAACAATGTATCCCAAGAACTTTCCTTTCGTTACATCAAAGGTGCACTTTGAGAGATTGAGCTTCATCTTGTATTGCCTCAAGATGTCAAATGTTTGAGCCAGGTGCTGGAGGTGGCTACTCTTCCGTAGGCTTTTGACCAACATATCATCAATATACACTTCCATGGTACTGTCGATCAAAAGGCTAAACATCTTGTTAACCAGACGCTGGTATATGGCCCCAGCATTTTTTAGTCCAAACGGCATCACTCTATAACAATAGAGACCTCGTTCGGTTATGAATGCTAGCTTTTCCTAGTCTGGAGGGTACATCTGGATTTGATTATATCCTGAATAGGCATCCATGAAGCTCATGAGTTCGTGCCCTGCAATAGCATCAACTGGCTGATTTATCCTCGACAAAGGAAAGCTATCTTTGGGACACGCTTTATTGAGGTTTGTATAGTCAACACAGACTCTCCACTTGCCATTTTTCTTTTTGACCAGAACGGTGTTGGCTAGCCAATCAGGGTAAAATACCTCTCGTATCATCTTGGCTTCAAGCAATCTTTGAACCTCTTCATTGATGACCTGATGTCGCTCTAGAGCGAGTGGCCTTCTTTCTGTCTCACTGGTGGTTGGTCTGGATCTACCATCAATTTATGAGTGATGAGGTCTAGATCTATACCCTTCATATCCTTTGTTTCCCAAGCAAATACAGAGAGGTTTCTCTTTAAAAATTCTATCATCTCATCCTGCTCGGCAGGCGTCAAATCTGGACCTATCTGCAGGTAGCGCCCTTGGGATTCCGAGTTGACCAGTACTTTGATGGGGTCCCCTATAGGCTTGGCCCTACTGTCCCTTCCTCTAGGGCTTAGTGGTTCATCAATTCTAGAAGGGCAGTCTTCTACCTCGTGATAGTGGGAGAGGACTGGATCCCCACATTCACGGGCGTGCAGTAATTGCTATTTGGGAGCCTTTACCTTGCGTGCGAGAGCATGACATTCTCTAGAAGTTGGTTGGCATCCTCTGATGGAGTAGACAGCCTGATTGTGGACGTATTTTAGGCATTGGTAGAGGGTCGAGGTGACTGTTCCCATCTGGTGTAGCCAAGGTCTCCCAATTATGACATTATAAGAGGATTTGGCGTTCAGAACCATGTATTCAGTTACTGTGGTTTTTTGTCCGTCTTCCTCTCCTATTGTGGTGGCGAGGTCAATCCTTCCTAATGGAGTATTGAGATTCTCGTCAAATCCCGCCATGATTACACCAGTGGACTTGATGTCACTGGGATTGAGCTTCATTTGTTTGAAAGGTTCGAAGAACAGTACATTCGTCGAACTCCTAGTATCCACGAGGACTCTTCGAATCTCAAAGTTGGCAATTTTGAAGGAGATGATGAGGGCATCACTGTGAGGACAGTGTACCCCTTCAAGATCTTGATCCAAGAACTAGATTTCAAGTACTGGCCTCAATCTTTTCTCGACATTAGAGATCTGTATGATGCTAGGAGTAGCTCTGGCCTCCCGAGCATATCATTTTCTTGATCTATTTGACATTCCCATTGCAGGGGAGTCTGCATGAAGGACGAAGATTACTTGGTTGTTTTGCCGTTGAGGCTCATTTTTACCTTCCCTTTGCTCCTGTCTCTGGTCAAGCCTCTGGTCCGGCCTCTTCTGCTGAGGCCTATCGTTGCGGGGGTTCTGCCCTCCGTCCTACCTGAGAAATTCTTGCAGTCGTCATCTCCTTATAAGTTGCTCGATCTCATGTTTGAGGGCCTTACATGTGTTAGTTGTATGCCCACGGTCTTTGTGGAAATCACAATACTTGCTCTGGTCCCTGTAGCTGGGGTCACGTTTTAAGGGCTCTGGCCACCGTAAATTTTCTCGAGATCTTACTTGCCGAAGAATGTTGTTTAGAAAGGTGTTCAGAGGAGTAAAATTGGCAAACTCTCTTAGTCCTGAATTATATGGAGTTCTGGACGCCATTCTTTTTTCTAGGCTGCTGACCCTCTTCCTGGTTGTACTGGGGTCCCTCTTCTGGTCATCCTTCTTTTGGTCGTCCTTCTTTTGGTCGTCTTTCTGGACTTTCTCTTTAATCTTTCGGGAGGTGTCTTTTGCTTCTTCTAAGTTAATGTGCTTTCTGGCTCGATCCATGAGGGCTGCCATGTCGGCAAGAGGACTCTTAGTCAGAGAATCCCTAAAACCTCCCTAAGCAAGACCAGCAGTCAGAGCGGCCACTAGAAAGCCTGAGCTGCAATCCATAATCTCCATAAGTTCGGCATTGAAGCGCGCAATGAACTTTTTGAGGGGCTCCTCCTTGGTTTGTTTCACGTTTAACAAGAATTCAGGACCCTTTCTCAGACTCCTGCTAGTCATGAACCTGTCTAGGAATTTCCTACTGAGCTCGTAGAAATTGGTGACTGAGTTAGGTGGAAGGCAATGAAACCACTTCAAAGCAGTACCATTGAGGCTGGTTATAAATGTTCGGCACATAAAGGCGTCAGAGGTGCCATGTAGGGCCATGGTGTACTGGTAATGGGAAAGGTGGTCCTCCGGATCCCCTGTCCCATCATAAGGAGTGAACTTTGGGATAATGAATTTCTTTGGTCTCTCCTCGGCCATGATTGCAAGAGTGAATGGTGTGGCAAACCTTCCGAGCAGCCTGGCTAACTCATCATGTTCTGGAGGGTTTTGAGCACTCTTCATAACAACAGTACGGTCTATAGACTTTGCAACTTCTTCAGCTCTTTGTGGACCCCTAGGCAAGATTGGTTGCTGCGACTCAAGCCTTGCGGCTTCAAAGCCTATATGGACATGATGATTACTTTGGTCCTCCCAAACTAGAGGTGCAGGAGCTTCTTGAGGATGAGACTCTTGTGGTGCCGGATTCACTCCGGAAGCCCTAGGGGTTGGAGCCCTAGTAGTGCTTCGGTAATGGACTTCTGGAATAAAAGTTGGTATCCCTCTACCTACGGCTGCTGACGGTTGGGGATCTCCATGAATGTGAGCAGTAGTAGGAGGTTATGTCCTTTGATCAGTCGTGTTGACAGGTGGATTCAAAGGATTAGCTTCATGATTCTGAGTAAGCATTGCTAGGGTTTAGACATGGCTAGAAGTTGTTCTTGCATCAACTGGTTTTGCCGTTTGACTTGGTCGAGCTCTTGCTGCACGGGATCACTTGTTCGTCCTCTTCCTCGTCTGGTAGGCGGTCGGGGTTTAGGGTTTTGAGGATCTTGAGTATTCTTCCTTGGTTGGAGATTGGGAGCCATAATCCTTTAGTGAAAAGGAAAATGAGTTTTGAGCAAGTAGGGTACTTGGTGATTGTCGTTCCCATAGACGGTGCCAAACTGATGCTACACTTTTTGGCCGATGTAGATTCCGAGCTCTGGTCCCTGAAGAACACTCAAAAAGAAGATCAGAGGACCAACGGATTGGCTCCGGTGGTAGCTGCTCCGATGCTTAAGTTAATAAACTGAATTGAAAAGACTGTAATGTAAGCCAAAGAATGAGAATGAAAAATAAAGTGTACCTTTAGGGTTTAATTTATAGGCGGTGGCTTTCCTAAGTTAATTAGGATTTGGAGCCATGAAAGTAGGAATTTGATCATCGGAGATAGCAGTTTCCATGTTGGATACTGTGCTTGAGAGATATCTGTGAGTGATAGTTTCCTTGTTAAAGATTGTTTCCTTATCCTCTGCTCGGTGGGGTGTTGAAGGCGGTGGTGAGCTTTGAACCCCGGAGAATGCTCTGAAGGTCTGTGCTCAGACCTTTGTGGTCTGGAAGATAAAGGGACAAGTGTGTTCTGAATGATTGAGCATCTTAGTATGCTCTGGATGTTCGAGCTTCATAGTCACACGTGTCACATGGGGACTGGTCTGTCACTTTGTGGTATATCAATTATTATGTTCAAAATATAATTATTTAACATAAATTTATCCAAACTTTAATTATTTATTACTTTTTTTAGTTAAAAAATGCATGATATATTCAAGAAATTACAAATTAAAATAGTTGAGAGTTGTGCAAATTTAAAGATGGGTTGAAAACCATTTTTACTTCCCCGTCTTCAAGATGAGTTGGAGATGGTGATACTGCTTTTCCTTTGGCAAAGAAATGCTTAACAAAGCTCACCCCCTTTGTTTTCTTCTTTTCAACCAACCTTAGATCGTCCCTCAAAGCCTCGAGTCCTCTATCTCTAAATTGTTTCTTTTTCCTTGGCTATGTATCTATGTGTTCTAAAGAGTTTAGGTAGCAAATATAAGGAGATGAGATCTTCGTAGGCATGTGAGGAGCATTCGGGGAAAACATGCATTGGTCCGTGAGATTATTTCGTCCAATTTCTTAATAGTTATTTAGTTTTTTCCTAAATTGGAATCAATGATTAAATCGAGAGACATATAACAGGATACAGAAATGTAAAAAACTCTATATTTTGTATACACACACACACACGAATACATATACATATATTGTATTCTATTATATATTTTTTCCTGATCTTCATGTTTCAAAATACAGTTTCTATACATAATGATTTGTTTCTCTGGAAGGAATAGTATAATTGATATACCACTATGTGACATACCAACCACTACACGACACGTGTAAATACAGGTCAGCTTATGCTCGGCCATCCAGCTCATGATCAGGTCATATGACTTATGTTCGGTCATTCAGTTCATGCTCGGTCATATGACTTATGTTCGGTCATTCAGTTCATGCTCGGTCATATCACTTATGCTCGGTCATTCAGTTCATGCTCGGTCATATGACTTATGTTCGGTCATTCAATTCATGCTCGGTCATATACCTCATCCTCGACCGATCAAAGGCACAACACATATGGACCGAGCTCATAGTATCAAAGCAGGGCTGCTCTCCTACAAAGCTAAACGTATGCAGATGCAGGTCGGCAGTACAGCACACCGATAATCAGACCTTATCACTGCCTCAATGAGCACTGAGCAGGAAATAAGGAAACTGTCTCCAACAAGGAAACTGCCACACTGAGTTACCATATTCAACAAGGTAACTGATGTCTCCGAAGATCCAATCCCTATATTCATGGTTCCAAATCCTAATCAACTTGGGAGAGCCATTGCCTATAAATTCAACCCTAAAGGTACGCTTTACTTTCATGCTCATTATTTGGCTTTCATTACAGTCCTTCAATTCAGTTTACTGACTTAAGCATCGGAGCAGCTACCACCGGAGCCAACCCGGTGGTTCTCTGATCTTGTGTTCCGAGTGTTTCGCAGGGAGCCGAGCTTCAATCCTACTTGGGCCAAAAAGTGCAGCATCAGTTTGGCACCGTCTGTGGGAACGACAATTACCAAGTGCTCTACTTAATCAAAGCTCATCTTCCTTTTATCAAAGGATCATGGCTCCCAACCTGCGACCCAGGAAGAATACTCAAAACCCTCATCCTCAACCGACTGCCGAACGAGGAAGAGGGCGAGTGACTGATCCCGTACAACAGGAGCTTGTCGAAACTAGGCGACAGAACCAGTTGCTACGGGAACAGCTCTTGACCATGTCCAGGACCCTGGCAATGTTCACCCAGAATCATGAAACCAATCTCCGAAATCCATCTGTTGCCACAAACACTCAGGAGGTGCAACCTTCTATGGCCGCCGATATTTATGGAGATCCCCAACCGTCAACAGCAGCCGGTCGGGGAGTTCCTACCTTTATCCCAGAGGTCCATTATCGTAGCACCACCTGAATCCCCATCCCTGGGGCCTCAGGAGTGAACCACGCTCCACAAGGGTCACCACCTCGAGTGGTTCCGGCACCACCAGTGGAAGAGAATCAGAACAACCCCCCAGTAATAGGCCAAGATCAGCCTACTCATGTAGGCCCTGAAGTCACAAGACTGCCTCACACCAGCCCATCTTGCCAAGGGGGTCAATAAGAGCCGAAGAAGTTGCCGAATCAATGGACCGCACTGCCATTATAAGAGGCGCCCAGTATCCGGAACAGGACGAGCTGGCCAGACTACTCGGGAGGTCGGCCGGGTTCACTAAATGCTATCATGGCTGAGGAGAGGCCCAAGAAATTTATCGTCCCCAAATTCACCCCTTATGATGGGACTGGGGACCCGAGGGACCACCTCTCCCACTACCAGCACACCATGGCTTTACACGGTACTTTTGATGCTTTTCTATGCCGAACGTTCGTGACCAGCCTCAACTGTACCGCCCTGAAGTGGTTCCACCACCTCCCGCCAAACTCAGTGTCTAGCTTCTATGAGCTTGGCAGGAGATTCCTGGACAGGTTCATGACTAGTAGGAGGCTGAGAAAGGGTCCAGAATTCCTGTTAAACATAAAGCAAACAAGGGAAGAATCACTCAGGGGGTATATAGCCCGTTTCAATGCCGAGCTGACCGAGGTAACAGACTGTAGCTCCGGTTTCCTAGTGGCTGCTCTAGCCGCTGGTCTTGCACAAGGAGGCTTTAGAGACTCCCTGACCAAAAATCCCCCCGCGGATAGGCGGCCCTTATGGACCGGGCAAGGAAGTACATTAACTTGGAAGAGGCCAGGGACACCTCTAGAAAGGTCAAGGAACAAGCTCAGAAGGACGACCAGAAGAAAGATGGTCAGAAGAAGGATGACTAAAGGAAGGATACCAGCTCGGCTAGGAAAAGAGCCAGGAGCCCAGAAAAAGGGGGGCCCCCAGAACCTCCTACAATTCTGGGCTGAGGGAATTCAACCACTTCACTCCTCTGAACACCTCTCCGTACAACATACTGAAGCAAGTAAGATCTCGAGAAAATCTGAGATGGCCAGAGCCTTTGAAAGGAGACCCCAGCTACCGAGATCAGACCAAATATTGTGATTTTCACAAGGACCGAGGGCACACAACCAATACCTACAAAGCTCTCAAGCATGAGATTGAGCAGTTAATAAGGAGAGGACGACTACAAGAGTTCGTCAAACAGGACGGAGGACAGAACCCCCGTGACGAACGACCCCAGCAAATGAAGGCCGACCAGAAGCAAGAACAGAAGGAGGGTAGGAACGAGCCCCCACGACAAAACAATCAAGTGATCTTTGTCCTACACGCAGATTCCCCTGCAACAGGCACTTCTAACAGGTCGAGGAAACGTTATGCTCGGGAGGCCAGGTCTACTCCCAACGTCCTACAGGTCGCTAACTTGGAGAAAAGGTTAAAACCTGTGCCTGAAATCTAGTTTACGGATCACGACCTTACAGGAGTTCATTGTCCTCACAGTGACGCCCTGGTCATCTCCCTCAAGATCGCCAACTTCGAAATCCGAAGAGTCCTTGTTGACACTGGGAGCTCGACTAACGTACTGTTCTACGACCCCTTTAAGCATATGAAACTCGACCCCAATGACATTAAGCCCACTGGTATAATCATGGCGGGCTTTGATGGAAACCTCAATACTCCACTGGGAAGGGTCGATCTGGCCACAACTGCAGGCGAAGGGGACGGACAAAAGACCACGATAGCTGAGTACATGGTCCTAAAAGCCAAATCTCCCTATAACGTCATAATTGGGAGGCCCTGGCTACATGAGATGGGGGCATTCACGTCAACTCTTCACCAATGCCTAAAGTACGTTCACAATCAGACCGTCTACTCTATCAGAGGATGCCAACCGACCTCCCGAGAGTGCCATGCCCTTGCACTAAAGGCCAAGGCCAAGGCCCCTAAATAGCAATTACTGCACGCCCGTGAATGCAAGGATGCAATCCACCCTTGCTGTCACGAGGCAGAAGACTGTCCCTCCAAGATCAACGAGCCACTAAGCCCCAGAGGAAGGGATAGCAGGGCCAAGCCTATAGGAGAACCTATTAAAGTCCTGGTCGGCCCAGAGGATCAGGGGCGCTACCTGCAGATAGGTCCCGACCTGACACATACCGAGCAGGATGAGCTGGTCAAGTTCTTAAAAAAAAACCTCTCTGTGTTCGCCTGGGAAACAAGGGACATGGAGGGAATAGATCCCGACCTTATCACACACAGGCTAATGGTGGATCCGGACCATCCACCAGTGAGGCAAAAGAGAAGGCCACTCGCTCCAGAGCGACATCAGGTCATCAATGATGAAGTCCAAAGGTTGCTCAACGCCAACATGATACGAGAAGTATTTTATCCTGATTGGCTGGCCAACACTATCCTGGTCAAGAAGAAGACTGGTAAGTGGAGAGCCTGTGTCGACTACACAGATCTTAACAAGGCATGTCCTAAAGATAGCTTCCCCCTTCCAAGAATAGATCAGTTAGTCGATGCAACTGCAGGGCACGAGCTCATGAGCTTCATGGATGCCTATTCTGGGTACAACCAAATACAGATGCATCCCCCTGACCAAGAGAAAACTTCATTCATCACCGAACGAGGTCTCTATTGCTATAGAGTGATGCCGTTCGGACTAAAGAATGCCAGAGCCACATACCAACGTCTTGTTAACAAGATGTTTAGTCCTCTTATCGGCAGTACTATGGAAGTCTACATTGATGATATGCTAGTCAAGAGCCTAAAGAAGAGCAGTCATCTCCAGCACCTAGCCCAGACATTTGATATTCTTAGACAGTATAAGATAAAGCTCAATCCCTCAAAATGCACCTTTGGTGTAACAAAGGGGAAATTCTTGGGATACATAGTCTCTCAGAGAGGTATAGAAGCAGACCCAACCCAAATCGAGGCTCTGATCGGACTAAAATCCCCAAGGACCAAGAAGGACATCCAAGCTCTGAATGGCAGAATAGCAGCTCTTACTAGATTTATTTCCAAATCCACGGATCGTTGTCTACCATTCTTCAAGGCTCTGAAAGGTAACAAATCTTTACAATGGACTGACGAATGTGAAAAATCCTTTCAGGAACTCAAAAGGTACCTAGCCTCGCCCGAGCTCTTATCAAAACCGATCCAAGGGGAAAGGCTGCTTCTCTACCTTGCAGTCTCTGAGAACGCTGTCAGTTCGGTACTGGTCAGACAGGATAAGAGCGTGCAGAGGCCCATCTTCTATGTCAGCAAGGCATTACTGGACACAGAGAAGAGGTACCCCGAGATTGAGAAACTAGCCCTGGCACTCATAGTATCGGCACGAAAGCTCAGACCCTACTTTCAAGCACATCCCATAGAAATTCCAACTGCTTACCCACTGAAAACAGTCCTAAGAAAACCAGAAGTATCAGGACGGTTGGTCAAATGGTCAGTGGAACTAGGGGAGTTCGATTTATCCTATGTTCCACGGGTCTCAATTAAAGGGCAGGCCTTGGCAGACTTCGTCTCAAAATTTACTCCCGCACTACTGAGCAAAGCACAACTCTGTGACGATATGGGAACTTGGAAGTTGTACACTGATGGGTCATCTACCGACCGAGGTGCTGGAGCCGGGCTGGTACTACATTCTCCTGATGGACTTACAACCGAAAGGGCAATTAGCTTGGGGTTCAAAGCCTCCAACAACGAAGCAGAGTATGAGGCCCTTATCCTGGGGATAAAGCTAGCTCAAGAATGCGAGGTGCAGAACCTCGAGGTATTCTCTGACTCCCAATTAGTGGTTAGCCAAGTTCAAGGAGAATACGCTGTCAAGGATGAAAGAATGCTTCGATATTCGAAATTAGTCAATCTGTTGAAACATTCCTTCCGAGCATTCTCGATCAAAAAAATAGAAAGGTGTCAAAACGGCAGAGCTGATGCCTTGGCAAACATGGCATCTCACATGAAGACAGGGGTGGATTCAACGATAAGGTTCTCTCACCAACCAAGGCCTAGCACAGAGGAGATCCAGGTGGCCCAAATCATAGAACAACCTCAAAACTGGATGACTCCTATACTCCAGTACCTGGAAGAAAGACTCCTCCCAGAAGACAGAAACAAAGCAAAAAGAATCCGTATCAGAGCAGCTCGGTATCTTGTCTTTAACGGAAAGCTCTACCGAAGATCTTACACTCAACCATTGTTAAGATGCCTAGCACCCGAGGAATCTCAGTACGTCCTGGCAGAAATTCATGAAGGAATTTGTGGAAATCATAACGGAGGAAGAACCATAGCACACCGAGCTCTAACTCAAGGCTACTATTGGCCTGGAATGCTAAAAGAAGCAAAGGAATACACTAGGAAGTGTGACAAATGCCAGAGGTTCGCCCCTTATCAGCACCAGCCACGACATGAGCTCATCCCCATCACTAGCCCATGGCCCTTTGCGCAATGGGGGATGGACATCATAGGCCCATTACCTAAAGCCACACCGAACAAGAGATACCTATTGGTGGCTATTGATTACTTCTCAAAATGGGCTGAAGCAGAGCCATTGACTCACATCACTGAAAAGGAGGTCCAGAGTTTTACTTGGAAAAATATAGTCTGCAGGTTTGGCATACCTCACGTAATCATCTCAGACAATGGCACACAATTTACTGGGAAAATATTCAAGAAATTCTGCCAAGACCTAAACATCAACCAGCACTTTTCCTCCCCTGGTCATCCGCAAGCGAACGGGCAGGCCGAAGTCACTAACCGAACAATCCTAGATGCTCTCAAGAAGAGACTAGAAGAAGCTAAAGGGAAATGGGTCGAGGAACTCCCTGGGGCACTCTGGGCCTACCGAACAACCAGGAGAACTCTAACATCAGAAGCCCCCTTCTCACTCACCTACGGAACTGAGGCAGTAATCCCTGTTGAGATCGGCATGCCTACCCCAAGGACTGAAGCTTTCAACGAAGAGACCAATGACCAACAACTAGCAGAAAACTTGGATTTGCTCGATGAAAAGAGAGAGCAGGCCGTAATCAGAATGGAAGCGTATCAGTGCAGGATGGTTAGCCGCTCAAAAATTGGCCTCAGACCTGCCAGCTTTCAAGTTGGGGACCTCGTCCTAAGAAGGGTGTTCCAGAACACCAAGGATCCCACCATGGGGAAGTTGTCACCTAACTGGGAGGGCCCCTACAGAATTACCAAAACAGTAAGACCGACCACTTATTGGTTGGAAAACATGGATGGGAAACCTGTTCCCAGACCTTGGAATATGGAACATTTACGAAAGTATTATCAATAAAGTAATTTCTTTTTATTTCAAGATATTCCGTGAAATAACTCAATGTACAGACCTCAGGTCTGGTCCATCTCAATGTGCAGACTTCAGGTCTGGTCCATCTTAATGTACAGACTTCAGGTCTGGTCCATCTCAATGTACAGACCTCAGGTCTGGTCCATCTTAATGTACAGACTTCACGTCTGGTCCATCTCAATGTACAGACCTCAGGTCTGGTCCATCTTAATGTACAGACTTCAGGTCTGGTCCATCTTAATGTACAGACCTCAGGTCTGGTCCATCTTAATGTACAGACTTCAGGTCTGGCCCATCTTAATGTACAGACTTCAGGTCTGGTCCACCTCAATATACAGACTTCAGGTCTGGTCCATCCCAATGTACAGACTTCAAGTCTGGTCCATCTCAATATACAGACCTCATGTCTGGTCCATCTTTATATACAAGGCTAATGTTTGATCCATCACAGTACACTAAACTATGTGTCAAAAGTTACAAACAGACAGAATAACTCTAAGTGCTCAGTCATACCGACCATCAGAAACCCTTACAATACGAGTCCCTTTGTTCGGCAATAAAGCTCAGTTTTTGCTCTCAATAATCAGAATAACTATCTTATACAGGTCTTTACATTGGTGATTAGTGCTCAGATTGCTTGATTATTATTTTAGCTATCTTTCTTAAAGGAAGTCCATGATTCAGAACACCTCCAAATATCAAGAGTTCGATACAAGTTGCTTATTATTGCATATTATTTCGGGATTACCATAAGTTAATTCAGGAGACAATCCATGGACGAGCAAAACGCAAAGATTGCCAACATTCAAAGAAAAATAAAGACAGAAATCTGAAGAGAAGATATTTTCATTAAAATGCAAACTCGGTTACAAGAAAGTGAAGCAGGACTACAAAAAGTTCCCCTAAACTAAAGGGCTTGCAGATCCATCATCCTCATCACCATCTTCATCCTCATCATCGTCGTCAATCCCAGACAGGTCAATATCCGGGAACTTGGCGAGAAGCTTGGACTTGAAGTTGTCATAACCGAGCTGCGCGATCGTATCACCCATCTTCTCAAGCTTGGTCTTCAGCTTGGCCTCGGTCTCAACCTTGGCCTCCTCAACCTTCTGAGCAACGGAGTCCTGAAGGGCACTGTTCTCCTCCTTTAGCTTGGTCAGGTCTTGAAGAAGGGAGTCCCGTTCAGACCGAAGAGAGTCCCTCTCAAGCTTAATGGAATCCCTCTCGGATTCCATGATTGAGAGGCAGTCCCTCGCTTCCTTCAGTTCGTCCTCGGCCGAGGTGACTTTAGATTGGGCCGTGCCGAGCTGTAGCTGAGCTTCATCCAGCTCCTCTTCTAGCCTTTCCATGGCTTGAAGATCCACTGTTGCCTCCATCATGGCGGCCAAGTTATGCAAAGTCTGCAAGAGTAAAGTAAGAGCACATCAGTAAAGAAGAAAAGAAGGAAAACACCAAGGAAGAAAGGTCGGTCGTTACCTTCAAATGGGTGCTCATAGCGCCAAGCACCGTCTTCTCAGTACCTTTTTTGGTACTGCAGGAGGGGGAGTCCTTTCGTGGGGCCTCCGCCCAGAAATCTTCAATGGCCTGATGGACGGGCTTATATCCATCAAGCATCTGCTCCAACCGAGCATCCACCTTTGCCTTCCCCCTCGGTTGAGATCTTTGAGCCGAGGAGGGGGCAGGCCTCGGTGCCACCGCACCCCTCTGTAGGGCAGAAGAGGGCTCCCTGATCACCACCCCCTTCTGGGGGGCAGAGGAGGGCTCCCTGATCACAACGCCCCTCAGAGGAGGCCGGGAAGAGGGAGAAGCAGAGGAGGCCGCCCCCTTCTTAAGAGGCCCAGAAGTGGACGGGTCGGTCGTCCTCGTCCTCTTCGAAGAAGACGCAATAGGAGGAGGCCGGCTCGCCACCCTCTTCTTCTTCGCCGAGCCCCATTTACCCGCAACAGACTTCAGGACTTCATCAACGACATTCTTGTCCTTGGGAGGCATTGTGGAGCCCGAGTGAAGAATAGCTCGGTAGTCCCTGTTTGAAGTCTGAAGGAGCCTCTTGTACTGATCTTTTAGAGCAGGGGTGAAGTAAGGCCTTTTCTTAATGCTCTTGTCTGCACAAAGAAATTTTGAACAATGGTTAGTCAGAAACACAGAAACAAGCACAGAACAAAATTACAAAAGAAAAGGGGGTCTCACCCATAAACCCCGTGCTCCGGGGGAACGTGGAGAACTGGTCCTCAGGGTCGGTCACCTCCCACTCTCCACTAACAAAGAAATATCGATCCTTCCAAAATTTATTAGAGGACGGTACGTAAGACAAAGGTCGGAAACCCTGGTCAAACGACATGTAGTACAGGCCCTCCGTGTAATACCCCGACCCGAGAATGTCGGGTAAAATGACACGAATTATGAGGTTATGAAAAATGAGAGTAAATACTATGCCCTTAAGAATATGATAAATTAATTTAATAAAAATTAATTTATTAATATGAGAAATTAAGTATTAGATATAATTAATATAAAATGATTAATGTATAAAATACAATTAATTGAATAAATGATTTAGTAATAAATTAAATATATATATATATATATATACAGATCAGCCGTGTGTGTGAGTGTGTTGTGTAATATGTATATTGAATATATATATATATATATATATATATAAGAAAAGAGACATGAAATTAAGATAGGTAAGGTGGCTTGTACTAGATGTATATATTATATGGTCATTAGGTGAAGATGAATAGGGGGAAGTATGGCCATTGATCTGATGGAGTAAGGGGGTGAAGTGAGGGGCAATTAATGGCCATTAAATTTCCCACTTATACAAATGGACAAACATGGTTTACACACCAAATCTCCACCCAATCAGCCATAGAGAAAGAGAGAAAGAGTTCTGGGCATTCAGAAGAAGGGAAGGGAGGTCTCGGAGGAAGGAGGAGAGAGAGAGAGAGAGAGAGAGAGAGAGAGCCACTGTTAGAGGTAAAACACAAAAAACCTCACTTTCTCTCTCTAAAAAATTTTGCTATGCATGAACTGTTTTAGCTTCTAGATTTCGTATATATGATGTTTAAGGTAGATAAACATGATTAAGCATGAAATCTAAGCTTAAAAACACTCAGAAACACCCAACCCAGGAGCTACGGCCATGGAAGACCTTGCTTGAAGCAGGTCTGAACCAAAGTTCACCAAACTGGATTTGGTTGATCAAAACCTAAACTAGACACTACGAGCAACATACAAATCTATACCCACGATCAAAAATCACAAGAAATGGCCCCCAACCATTGACTTGCAGGTTACGGGTTCACAACCCAAACCTTTAAACTCGCGATTAAATCAACATCTATGAATGGAAAATGAATCCTCATGAAGAGGGGATCAAAATAAGCCCAACCTCACGAAAAACGATGAAGAAATAAGCAAGAACCAACGATTTACAGTTTGGATTATCATGGCTTAAACCGAGCCTCTGAGCTAAATTCGAAGCTCTAAATCAATGTAAGAACGTGCCTTAAGTTCCTAGAAACTATTTGGATCAAAAACAGTGGGATTTCTTTGAACAAAAATCCACGAAAATGGAAGAAATGAAACATAGAAATTAGGGCAACAGTAGGGGTCGAATGAAGAAGGTGACAGTGAGTCAACTCGGTTTTAAAAGCCCTGACTGAGTCGACTCGGACACATGGCGGTGTCTAGAGTTGCCACCGAATTAAAAACGATGACGTCGTTTTGGGCCTAATACGCGTATATATGCAACACCGTTTAAGTTTTAAAAAGAAGGAAGGGAAATTTGCTGTTTCGGGGTTTCGAACCCCTGACCTCACGCGCCCCACGCCCACTCTTACCAATCGGCCACGCGCTTGCGTGTGTCTAATATGGCACCATATATATATATATAATATATAAATAAAGTTAGAAAATAAAGGGTGCATTTTGCACCTTACAGGATTCGAACGTGGTATCTATTGGAAAGGGAGGTGGCACGCTGGCCAGCGTGCCACCCTATTCGACCGTTCATAATATGCAACTTAAATATATATATATATATATATATATATATACTATACTTTATTAATTTAATTTGATTAAATTTATTTAATTAAATTAAATATTCCAAAATGGCCCGGTGTCCAAATGAGATGAGTTATATATGAAAACTTACTATCTCGGACCTCCTGAGTCCATTGGTGAGGTCCACGACATGAGGTGAGGTCCCAAAAAATTAAAGACCCCTAAAAATGTCAAAATGACCAAAATGCCCCTGCCCCATAAATGAGTCAAACGAGGTCCAAATAAAATAAATAAATAGTGGATTTTAATTATTTCAAACATCCTGAATCTAATGGTAGAGTCCATTTCACGAGGCGGGACTCTGAAAAATTTAGACACGTTAAGGTATAAATTACCAAAATTCCCCTAACATGTCTTATGCCGAATTAAATTCTAGGGAAGCCTAAACTGACTTTCTTCGACACTCCGGACTCAATGGTAGAGTCTATTCGACCAAAAGAAATGTTTAAAATAAAAATACATAAAATTTGATGAATAGCATCTGTCAGATGTTATAAACTAAAGTAATGCCAAAGTACTAATCTACGGCGTGTATGAGGACATGAATTACGAAAAGACACGACAACACATCAACCTTAGAATAAAATTTCTAACTCATAAATTGATCTTAGGTGATAATTATGGAAGAACAACGACCGAAGTTCACGATTATGACCAAAGCCCAAAGGGCTAAGGATCCAAAACAACAGGCCTTCATGCAAGAACTGTTACATCGTCAGAGAGTGATCGACAGGTTCATCAGGATAGCCAAGGCGACGGAGGTCGTCTCGATGAGCCCCTTCATTCACAAATCACCCACCAAGGCAATGGTGGCAGAGGCTAGGAAAAAGAAAGAGGAAGAGAAGAAAAGGAAAGAGGAAGAAAAAGAAAACACTGAAACCTTAAACGAGTGGGTCAAAAGGTAATGCGTGTTTCTTATATACGATACCACTATAAGATAAGTTGTAGTTGACTTATATAGTAAAGGAAAAAGTTAAGTTTTAGTTGATTAATTTCATTATGAATTTACGAGTCTTTTTCTAAAATTGTTTTAGGATAAGAGCAGATAAAGGCAAGAAGCCTCAGTAGGGTCTACTGTGTACGAGGTGAGTAATCTTGCATTTGAAGTGGAGGCTTTAACTCCACGGATTTCAACGGATGTTTTTAAGTTCAAGATATTTACAGCATTGGTATATCAAATTCAGTATTCATGATTTCTGCTTTCTTAAATATTATGCTATGACATGCTCCACGATTATTTACATATTTATATCCGTAAATGTTTCCTTTTCAAAATAGTTAGCATGTCTGATTTCCTCAAATATTCTGAATTTGATTATTACAAGTATTGAAGCATCATTGCAAAAGATATACGTTACATGTTTTAAATACTCATGAAAAGTATCAATATGAAGAAGTCATATGACAAATGTTTTACAAGACAATAATAAACACATAGGTAGGTCTTGGGTTGTACGGAATTCAATGGGCCTATCGTGTGCATCAACACATAGTCAGGATTTTGGGTTATACGGAACTCAATTGACCTGTCATGTGTAATGCCTGGTAGCAGGATTTAATCCCACAGGTAATGAGATATCTCCACGTATACGTAGAACGGGAGTCTGGTTCGAAACAGATTCCACCTAATTAGAGAGAATATGACAAACGATTTTGGAAATTGAAGCAGGTTGTACCCCCATTTTCGCTATGCATGTTTACATGATTTCAAGTTACATGTTCTGAAATACATATGCTCTTTTATGGAAATATACGTTCTAGCTTGAATACCTTGAATGTTTCAAAGCTATATATTTTAAGAATGCATGTTCTCTATGTTCAAGTATACGACCAATTGGTAGTTGAGTATTTTATAAACTCTCTCATGTACGAAACCTCTACCAATTGAAAACCCGTGACAGATGTAGGAATTACTCATTGGGCTTTTCGAAGCTCACCCCATTCCCCAACATTTTTCAGGTGATGATGGTTGGACACTTGCTCAATTTGGGGAGCAATGATTGGCAGCTCCAGTAGGACCTGGAGATATTCTGGAAGTATTAGGACCCTTCATTGGTCAAACTTTTGTAGTTGAACTTTTTGGACAATTATGTACTTAAGCCCGAGGGGCACTTGGATATGTACTATGTAAAAATCTTTAGTTAATATTATTATACTCTGATTATTATATTATGTGTACCGCTATGAAGAGTGGCAGTATCAGGCGGATATGCGACAGATGTTTATTTTTAAAAGAAAAGAAAAAAGTTTTTCACGCTTCCGCAACCACAGGTCACATCACTGCCTGATATTGTTGCCTATGTACGAGCCTCGCCCCAAGGCCTCCGGGTCGAAGGGTGGCGGTCCCGACTCGAGATCCGCATAGGGTGGGTTTCGGGTCGTGACACTCCGCCTTCAGGTACTTGAGATCCATTTTACTACGGATCAGATCTAAAGAAACCTCCACATTGTTCAGGCGACCCAAAACCATAAACCCTAACAGGTGCCTCCAACTATTCAAAAGCAGGTCGGCTGGGCAGAGGTTAAACCATCAAAAGAAATCCCTAAGCAATCTAGGGAAGGGAAGGCGTAGTCCCATCTCAAACCAGGTGGTAAAAACACAAATTTCGCATTCCCTAACACCCCAAGGGTAGTCTAGGTCGTCAGGAGCCCTAAGGGTAACATTTGAAGGAATGTCATACCTCTCCCTTATAATATCTAACCAAGAGGAGGCTACAGTACTCTCTGTCTCCTCTCCCTGAGAAGATCGACCAGAGACCTCACCCTCTCTATCCCTAGACTCCGAGAAGGCATCGACAATCCTAACTTGGGGACTAGAACGAGTCTCTTCCGACCCAGTCCCCGAGGAACTACTACCCCTATTTAGGGTTTGCGACAGGGAATAAGCCTCTCGGAGGCTCCCTTATCCATCACCAACACCAGAAGATGCCGAAGAGGTCGACATCCCAAAATGACCAGAAAGAGAAGGAAAGATAGCGGAAAAATGAACAAAGTACCAAAGCCGAACCTGAATAAAAGTAAAGGACTTCGGAGGAATGGAATTCTTCACAAGTTAGCTTGCTGGTTCGACAATGGCGGAATGTGTATTTCTCTTCGAAGAATAAAAGACGGTAAAAGAATCGTACAAGGCTTCTTCCCCCTTTTATATACATCCGGAGAGTAATGACTACCCAGGCGAACCGTCATGACAGTATCGCAACAATAATGACTTGAGAAACCCAAGAATCGGCTGCGCAATAAATAATGTACCAACGGACGCCTAGGAAAACGAGAAGACAGAACGCATGGCTTTTCGGACGCTCATAAAACCTTAGTTATGCCCCGAGCTTCAACTAAGGCTTGGGGGGGGGGGGGAGTAACTGATATACCACTATGTGACATACCAACCACTACATGACACGTGTAAATACAGGTCAGCTTATGCTCGGCCATCCAGCTCATGATCAGGTCATATGACTTATGTTCGGTCATTCAGTTCATGCTCGGTCATATGACTTATGTTCGGTCATTCAGTTCATGCTCGGTCATATCACTTATGCTCGGTTATTCAGTTCATGCTCGGTCATATGACTTATGTTCGGTCATTCAATTCATGCTCGGTCATGTACCTCATCCTCGACCGATCAAAGGCACAACACATATGGACCGAACTCATAGTATCAAAGCAGGGCTGCTCTCCTACAAAGCTAAACGTATGCAGATGCAAGTCGGCAGTACAGCACACCGATAATCAGACCTTATCACCGCCTCAATGAGCACTGAGCAGGAAATAAGGAAACTGTCTCCAACAAGGAAACTGCCACACTGAGTTACCATATTCAACAAGGTAACTGATGTCTCCGAAGATCCAATCCCTACATTCATGGTTCCAAATCCTAATCAACTTGGGAGAGCCATTACCTATAAATTCAACCCTAAAGGTACGCTTTACTTTCATGCTCATTATTTGGCTTTCATTACAGTCCTTCAATTCAGTTTACTGACTTAAGTATCGGAGCGGCTACCGCCGGAGCCAACCCGGTGGTCCTCTGATCTTGTGTTTCGAGTGTTTCGCAGGAAGCCGAGCTTCAATCCTACTTGGGCCAAAAAGTGCAGCATCAATAATAATAATTTTGAAAAAAAAAGGAGAATCATATGCAATTGTAAAATGATAAAGCCTTTTTAAGTAAAAAAAAAAAGGGGAAGAATAAAATGAAGAGATTACGGGGAAGAATGGACAAAGTGTAATGAGATTACGGTTTTGAGTCTGCTCTCGTATGGACCCCACTAAGTGTAATGAAATCACAGAATTTGTAATACCCTGCAGACGGCCGCAGGAAAGTTTTTGTCCAACTTCTCATCCAAACGGCGAATAGTGATTGGATAATTTAAGTTTGCAAAGCAAGACATCTATCAAATTCTAATCTTTCGTTTAAAATTAAGGCGGTAAGTCTTGCACAAAACATTCCCGCCACCATTTCTCTCTCCATTCGTTCCCTCTTTCTCTCTCTCTCTCTCTCTCTCTCTCTCTCTCTACTTGTTCATTTTTGCGTTCGGATTCCGCAGCGTTGATATTGGCTTCGATATGGTACGCAAATCACTCACCTGATCAATGCATACATACATATGTGGGCATGCTTATAATTTACATGAATTATTCAATTTCACTCTTGCTAAGTTGAATTAGGCTTTTGTGGAAGGAATCGACTCATAGTTTATCTTTACAATTATTTTTAAATAAGAAATAGTGTTGTCAGAATCATTACAATGATTTTTAAATAATTTTTGTTGAAAATTGAGTAATTTGACTTTGATTACGTTTTTAGGATC
Organism: Nyssa sinensis; assembly: GCA_008638375.1. Lineage (NCBI taxonomy): Eukaryota > Viridiplantae > Streptophyta > Magnoliopsida > Cornales > Nyssaceae > Nyssa > Nyssa sinensis. Next base: position 21,685,373 of record CM018032.1, read on the forward strand.
CGTATATGAAGTTTAAGACATTTAATTCTAATTGATATTTGAATTTTCGGTGCACAGCTGTTTCTTGTATTTCTGTAGTACAAAAAGCTGATTTAATAGATATAGGGCCACGAGTGTGCTCAGATTTTTTTTTTTTTACTTGAATTGGATATGAACCTGGATTACCAAAGCTAGGGTTTTTGTGCGGACACAAAATTGACCTGGAACACTAATGTATTCAAATGCGTACGCTAATTTATATGTAAGCATATATTTATTATTTAGCAATCACAATTACAATTGCATGATGTAGACTTCTAGAAGTTGAGTACTGGGTTTCTTGAGGCTGTTCTATGTGGTTTGTTCACCGAGAAGAGTAGAACAAGTTTTGAATTTATGTTAGCTGTTGATATCTGAACTCTTAATTGATAGTTATAATTATGCCAAATTAGATATTCTTTATTTTTTTGCTAAGTGACCACATATGATACATGATAGACTGCCCTTTCCCTGGGTCTTCTCTGTCAGTTGCCTTTGTGGAGAAAAAGTAGGAAAACAATATAGAGTTGGAACCTTTTAAGAACACTTCCATTCTCAAATCCTGACCAGATATAATATTCCAAAATATCATTTATTTTAACTATGTTCTCCTTGCAGCGAAATGTAGTAGTAGGGACAGTTTTTTGGTGCTTGCCATAATCTGGCTAGAAATTTCTGCTTTTGTGTGCCCGCACTCTGGACTTGTAATGATACTTGTTCTAGTACGTTTGGTAATGGATGAGAGATATATGTCTGAGTTTCTTTTTTCCTTTTTTGGTTATATAGTTGTATTTGTTTCTTTAGAAATCTTTTTGATTGTTTTCACCTTGTACAATCAAATAAGTAATCACTAATTTGAAAAGCAAGCATGGTCCAAAGTGTTGGCCAAGACTGAGAAGAGATTTTTGAGACTCTTGGTCTCAACAGCAGTCGAGGTGATATTTTGACCTATTTCAACAACACAGCAGAACTTCAAGATAGTCTAGGATGGAAGCGATTTTGCTTGACATGATAAGATTGCAGGATGAAACTAATCTGACTTGTTGAGAGTCTTGAGACAGAACCTAGGATGGTGTAAGATAAACCAAGCCTTTCCAATCAGGAAAAGAGGCTAATCTTGAGCCACTTATTTGTCTTCTTGCTACTGTTAATGCACTCACAGTTCACCTTTTATTTGAAAATCCCAAAAAACTTCTTGGAAGTCCACAAGGATGGGGACACTTGAGATGATTGGCTTGCTTTTCCTTTGAAGTCTAGTATAACATAAATGGGAAAACTAACCTTCCTTAGCTGTGAGGAAGTCTTTTTATTTACTTGGACAAAAACATCCTAACATATGAACCATAGTTGTCACAATTCGCTTCCCCCCACGAATTGCGAGATCGAAAATGTGGATCATTCGCAATTTGGAACGTAATATTTAGCGTTCCAATCTAAAATATCAAAAGTCCCAAAAAATTATATAACAAACATACATCGTAAGATTTTTTATTTTATAATTGCTTGGAATCATTAGAATTTTTCCGGTCTATATATATTTATGTATGTGTGTGTGTGTCTATATATATATATATGAATATTATTACGAATATAATCAAAAAGCATATCACCTTCCAAATAAACATATTTTGTTTCAACTAAGCGATCGAAAGAAGCCTACCCCCTATTGTATCACGTTCTATAACAAGTGGCGATCTACGTCTCCATTCCCGTTTCACATTCCATAACAATCCACGTTCCAGGTAACATTGATATGAACAATTCAAACATTCATAGTAGGATCATTTTAGTCACTTTTTTTCTACTTCAAAACTTGTCTTCCTCATGATGCTCTAATTTTCTCTTCTTGTAAAACTAACAAGAATGTTCTCAGATCTCTCTCTCTCTCTCTGAAACTCACTCAATCATTGTCGGGACCTATTAATTCATGGACCATGTTGTAATTTTATTTTAGTTTAATGCTTACATTACTCAAATAGAATCTTACTCTAATAGCTTTTCTAGTTTTGATCTATTAGCCAAGATGTAAAGTTGAACGTATAACTTCAAAAGCAATGGACATCGAAATTTATTGCCATAAGTCCCTCAATATGATGACTTTCTCACCTTTCACGACCAACCAACTCAAGTAAAAAAGAAACTCTCTCTGGGTGTGTGTTGCCACTAAAGTTGCAATGGTTTGTTTGTATTAGCTGGCCAGAAATTGCATTACACATTGCTTCACACTACCCCGCCTTGTTTGCCCAAGAGTCGATTTCATTACTAAAGCTAAAGGAATTATTGGCATGGTTCAAAGTCTTGGTCAATATTGTGATGTCTAAGTAACAAGGACTGCTAAGACCTAAGAAGCATGGATACGGACACGAAACACGGATATGACACATGACATGGACACGCAGACACGTGATTTCTCAAAAAAGTAGGACATGAACACGTCAGGGACACATTGAATATATATACATTTTTTAAATGACCATATAATAAAAACTTAACATTATTTCATTAAAATTGGCATAAAACACACAAATCACGAAAATATTATTAAGATATTAAGATAACAAAACCATTAAATAAAAATTAAAGATCTTCATTAAATCATCAACATCCCTAATTTAAATTCCAAAATAAATTTACTAACTATTACACATTATATATATAAAACCAAAAAAAGAACTAAGGAGAAGAGGAGAAAAATGAAAAAAAATCTAGAAAAAACAAGAAAAGAAAGGAAAACATGTCCATAATGTGTCTGGAATTTAGAAAAAATAAAAAAATTGACACTTTTCTCATGTGTCCGACTCTTTTCGGGAAGTGTCCGAGAGTGTCGGTGTCCGACATGGACACGTGAGCCAAAAGAGTGTCCATGCTTCATAGGCCCAGACGATAACAATACATGATACAAGAAAATACTTTGACGGTCTTGTATTGGTTTGTATCGTGTGAATTCGATGTTGTCAAAGGCTAGCATTGGTCACCTTGGCGATCGAGGAAAGGCGATTTCCAGTCTTAACACCTTAACATGTACCATGCCAGGTATCTTTAAAGAGGCAATGCCTAGGCGATTGCCTTAGGCTACATGAGAGGTGACTAGATGAGATGATAACCTTTTTAATTGTAACGTATTTTGCATGCATGCCCTTTTTTTATGTTTATGGTGTTTCATGTACTTATTTAACAAATTTATAAGAGGCATATCGGTATGAAAGAACATATGTCATAGTCTAGAATTATTATTATCCAATCTTTTTTGTTAATACAAGTATTTTTATCAAATATTAGCACAAAGTTGGTTTGATAAACATTTAAATTATTTGAGTTGCTGCCATAAATACAAAGCTTTTTTGGAGAGTAACATATTTAACATGTAAAAATTTGCAAGTAGGGATTGACATTGCATGTTTTACTAAATCTAGGCATTTAACATGTAAAAAATTAAAGTAACATTGCATGTTTCACTAAATCTAGGCCTAAATAAAACATCTTTCCTCCATTAACCATGGATTTAAATCACGGGTGCATGATACGATGTGGTTGCAGTCTCGGTGTAAAGGTATCGAGAGTATCAAACCATTCGTAACGAGAATCGAAAACCGTAATCGGGAATTTTTTTCAAACGCTAACAAACCTCTTAAATGTTACTGATATGCAAATTTTGATAACAATTTATCACATTTTAGTATTTTTATTGTTAGTTTTCAATTCTTAAACATTTAGAATGATGTTTTTTTTTTATATAAATAATACCTAAGATCTTTTACTATTTTATATGGATTTTTTTTGTAAGTTAAACTGAGCAGATAGTATCATTTGTTTTGAATAACATTACAACAAGTAATATAAATCATAACAGAAAGTGATTGTAAGCTTGTAAACATTTTGAGGCCGAGAGGCCTTTTTGAGGTCGTATCGGCCCAAATTTTTTGATAACTTATTTCAATTTTTTTTGGATTATTTTGTTAGGTATTTTTCTTATATTTAAATCTCATACAAATGAATATCATAAAGATTTTGCGAAAAACAAAAAAAAAAAAACTCTAAATGTCTATAACAGTCTTGTAACGGTTGATGGTTAACATATTGGCCAATATGGCTGATACTTAATGTATCGATCGATAGGACTATGAGTTTTGGTCTCGTCGATATATCAGTCTTTATCAGTATCAGATGGTCAAAAAATCAATATATAAAGGCCAATACGATACTTATCAGCTGCTGTTTAAATCCATGCCATTAACTAGTTTGACCACTCATATGTGAAATCGGTTATCTTTTTTTAATTACAAGTTCACCCTGTCGTCTGGTCTGGCCTTGTTATTATAATGATTTACTTTTTGCTGATAATAAAAAAACCTTATATGTGAAGTCTTTCCAACATAAGCCTAACCTTTGAGAATTAGTTTAGAGGTCTATGAGAATGGCCTTATCATGTCTTTTATATTATTAGGACCATGTTCATAAAAAAATATTTTATATAAGACTTGAATAGATAACAAAATTTTGAATATTCATCGAGAAGAAAGTACCAAAACTTAGAATGGTTACATCACTTTAATACGTCATGTGTCACCTTTAGATTGAACATTTTAATGTTACTTGATAATTATTATAACTATAAGATATTATTTAACTTAAGGCTAATGCTATTAAGAGCTCATTTGCATATGCGAACAAGACTCTTATCTATTAGATAATGTAGAGATTGAGATGTATTCAGATATTAAAGTGATTATATTAAATAAAACCTCAATCCCTAAATGATCTAATGGATAAGAGTCTCGTTCGCATATACAAACGAGCTCTTAGTAGCATTACCCTTAACTTAAATAAATTAACTTTTAATGTCTAATATAGTTTTTGATAATTTTTATAAGCACCTTTCATCATTCAAGCTAGCTTTATTTTGTCGTTTCGCTTTTCAGACAATGTAGAACTTTAGCACTATAAGGGCACCTTTAACCTTTAATTACACTACACAGTACACATGGTATCTTGTGTGTATGGCTTGAGAGATGAGCACCTTGCACAATGTTATGCAAGGCCACTCGCGATACATTGCCATAATGCCAGTGACAACGTTGTATCACATGTATTACATAATATAAAATAACAACCATTCACCTGAAATCCAAAAAAGGCCTTAGGTCATAGATCTGGATTCCGAACCTCATAGATCTAGAACTCCATCTTCAATCTGATCATTGATTGAAGAAAATAAAAAAGAAACTTGTTGAACATGTGATCAACTTGGTCTCTTTGTCGGTCGCACTATGCGACCTTAAAGAAGCCTTTTCTCTATCCCTTGGTCTCTGTGTTGGTTGTTTGTCTCCATCTCCAAAGACCAAACATAAGCTAAATCCCCCTTTATTTGTTTGATTATTATTATTATTATTTCTAAAGACCAATTGTGGTTTGCTCATGGTTCTTAAATGGAGGGGTACATACATACATATATGTATGTATGAATGTAGGATGGTTATGATACCAAAAATAATAAGTCTTAACTCCCTGAAAAAGATGTTATATTATTGTAAGGTTTACACATGTTTTCAATTCAAGATGAAAGACTCAATAATTTCTTATTTTGAGCTTTGGTCCATTATGATGACATGGCACTTGTAATTTTTTTATAAATGACAATAATATCCCCAATAACACATATACCTCCAAAACAAAAATATCCCAAATCGGACACCATCCCCATCTTCTATCTTATTGCTAGAAAGTTGAGTTATCCCCTAATTTGAATCAAGAGAGACAGAAACGATTTGTGGATGATAGTATATCATGGAGGTCGCCGGAGTGGGTTGAGGCAAAACCGATGGGTGTTGCGGCAGTGGTTGTTTTCTTTGGTAGAGATCTGGTTCGTTGCCAGTGGTGTGTGTATTGGTTGTCGGTTGGCGGTGGTTTTTCTGACGGAAGAAGGTGTGTTGCGAGGTTGGTGGTTGCTTCCATTGATGGGCAATGGAGTGAGGTGGTGGCTTCTGTACCATCTCTTTAACCAATCGATGTGATCAATAAGTCTGCTCTGCTTCTCTTGAAATATCAGTCGACCATCCATTACAAAGGCATCTTCTACAACAATAACAATAGCAGCAGCCACCAATGATAAAGGTGATGGGAAAAATCAATTGATAAGCAGTATCCCTCCACTGCCTCCAAAAGGTCTTGGTTGTGTTTCTAGTATTGGCTATTCTTCATTTTATATTAATAAAAATTTTCTTTGTTGATTAAAAAAAAAACAAATTTTGCACTTTGCATAGTGTAATATTTATACTTTTCACAACTAGTGAGTTTTTAATCATTCATTTTTTAAATATAATTTTTTTTAAAACAAATTTTCACAAACTTGAAAGTCAATTTTGAGCATCCAACATGTGGCCAAAAGTTCTAGACGCTAATAAGAATTGAGAATTTCTCAATTTTTATGAAAGTGTAAATTTTACAGTTTTAGAGTAGATTTTTACATTTTTGCTGGGACAAAGTTTTTCACTGAAAAAGTGTAAAATTTACACTTTTGCTTATACGAAATTTTACAGAATTGAAGGGCTTTTTTTTGTTCAAATTTTCATATTCAATATGGGTCTTGTTTGATAGATCTTGATGTTTAGACTCCAAAAATATAATTTTTATTAAAAATGAATTTATAAATTTTAAGTTATTGAATTTTAAAATTTTGCAATATTTTTTTTTTATGGCTGCTCCTGATTTCACGAGATTTTTGCTGGAAGGTGTATTTTTGGAACTGAATAACTTAAGGACTTTATGAGTTAATATGTTTAGACTTGGACTAGATGATAATTTTAGTACTTTTCATGGACCCTTGGCCGAATGACCCTTTTTTTCATTTATTTTTAAATTTTAAATTTTAAGTTATTTCCAATTTATTGTAAGTCTAAGTGTCATATTCTAGATGTATGAGTAACAGTTCATAATTTTAATTTATTTATAATTTTTTTAAAATGCTAAATTACTTATATATCTGAATTTTTTATATTTAAAAATATAAAATACATTAAATAAAAATTTTGTTCATAAATCTACTATATATTCAATTACTTAATATTTTAAATTGATTATTTAAAAGTTTGTTTTATAATAGTGGAGGATTTATATTGGATATTTATTAGATAATTAATATTGGATTGTATTGGATGTTTTTGGATAGTTTGATTACTTAAAAACTCATTTTTTATATAATATTATAGCAGTCCTGTCTGGTAGCATCTGTATTGATTTAGACAATGTTTAATGAGTTGGATGATGTATTTTGGTAATTTGATGTATCAATTTTTTTGTTCTTATTTTTTTTCATAGTTATTAGAATTTTTGAACCTAACATCTAGCATATCGTTGTGTATCACCTGATGTCAATTTGTGATGCCGTGAGTCGTCTTGTGGCCCTCTGTGATAGTGATAGATACTGCGACTTTGAACCAATGTTCACAGTTGGCCATTGAAATGAAGGGAGGGAAAATGTTTTGTGAAAGGAAACCCAAAATTGACCTGAAACCCAGCCATGATTTTTTACTGAAACATTAAAATACGGGGGGTTATCTTCGACCAAGCAAGTATAGAGCTTGGTTTGTAATGTTGCAGTATACTATCATATCTATGCCTTTTTTTTTTAATACCATTTTGACTATTTTATATGTGTTGGATTTTATGTTACATCTGTTATTACTGCTCAGTAGTGTTCTTTTCTATTTCTGACTTTTTTTTTATCAGGATTCAAAAAAAAAAAAAAAAATCGTTTTGAGCATATTTGTACCATATTATTATGCCTCACCCAAGGCCCAGATGAGATGCCAATACTGAGTTGTACTAGTGCCTGCAGAAACCATGCCTTAGAATGAGATCCTAAACCAAGCAAGCACTTACATGCCCGTGTTTATTTTGTCTCTTCTGCTTTTCATTTCCCAAATCTTTATTATGGTATTGACCCAATGGCCATGTTTCTGCACACAAAGACATAAAGACATGATTCTTGCTTCCTAAAATTTTAGAAGCTTGGGTTGAAACCTTTGCTTCTTTTTGGTAGGGGAAAAAAGGAATAACACGATAATGGGTTTGATTTGCAGCAAAGCTGAGCTCCTATGAAAACTACTGGGCAGCGAAAGGTGAAGATAGTTGAAGCTCGTAAAAAGAAAAATGCAAGTACAGGCTGCTCTGGAGTCAAGAAATCTAGAAATAGAAATAGTGGGTGGCTTCAAAAGGCAAAAGGTTTGGAGTCTTAATTGAAGTTGTATAATTGTATAGCTTTCAGCATTTATTACATTCTTTGAATTGTAATTAGTTGTATCGACCCCTTTTATTGGATCTTCTCCATGTGATGTGTAATTACAAAGTTTCTTAGTTTCAACATATATTGACTGTTGCAGCCTGATTTCAACTGTGAATGTGTCTTACTCATTTATTTGATTCAAATAAAAAAGAAGAGAGGAATATGAATAGAAACAAAGAAACAAGAACTTCCAACTGTAGTTACCTTGTGTATTACTCTTATTTTTGTGAACCCTTTTATTTGTAGGAGGATGTGAATATATTTTGACTGAAGAAAATTCAGGTGTTTTACCTTCCACCACTGCTCAATTATGTAAGCAACTTCCGAACAAAGGTACATCTTTCAGAGAAACAACTAAAATAGTAACTGCACAGGACCTTAAGACTGGACAACTTCATCCTTGTGTAAAGATTAAGCTGCAGCTTTTCCCAATAGATGAAGGTCCTCTCATAGGGTTGGAGAAGGTTAGGTTATGAATTTGAAAGCATTGATCAAAGCAGAATTCTAGATAAGATTGATCTGTATTACCTATCAAAAAAAAGAAAAAGGATTGATTTGTATTTGTCAACTTACAAAGGCCCTGGTTCCCTTTCTTATAGGATGGTCATAATCCGTTTTTGGAACTCACTCTAAGTGCTCGAAAGAAGATATCGTCTGTAGTTAAGCACCTCAATAGCAAATGGGGCAGTTCAAGTGTAGCACAAGGGGAGCTTATGCTTTTCCCATACAATGTACAGTTGGAGCAGTTAGCTAGTTACAGAAGGTGGACTGTAAATGACTGTGATGTTAGTGCTGGAGACGTGTATGCAGCTTTAGGAAGTCCTGCCATTTTCCGCTTAAGGTCTGAGGCTTGATCGTTCTCCTAATTGTGGGCAGTTAGTAGTTCTCCATAACTTCTGACATGATCTCTCTTTCCAGGTATGGCTGGTTCTCTATTATTGAGCTCAAAACATTTGGGTTACCTTCTACATCTGCATCCTTGGAGGCTTGTTTAGAATCTGAAGGAATCCGGAAGGGTTGCACTACAACCTCTGAGATTATATATGACAAAAAGCAAAAACGTAAGGTAACAAGTGAAGAGTTCAAACCTATAGATACAAGCAAATCAGCGGATGCTGTCATGACTGAACAGAAGTCTTTGGATATAGCAGCTGACCGCATGGTAATTTCTGGCTGTCTTTCACTTTATACTTTGTTTATTGTGATATAGTTTAAGGAAGTTTTTGGTATTTGAGTGCTCCAACCTTCAGAAGCACCTTATTTATGGTACACTACATGATGTCTTTTGTAGATCTAGTTGCAGCTTTTAATAGGCTCCACCAATTCTATTGAATGATAAAATATTAGAATGAGTGGATAATACTTAAATGCTTAATTTTTATATGTTTTATTTGCATTGTGAAAAAATCTTTAGAAAATTCTTGGATGAAGTTTTCAGATTAGGTGTTGCAGAATTATCCAATTATTGTTGGTTCACATATACAAGTTTTTGAGCTGGCCTACGTTGGGTTATGCTGCCGAAGAACTGATGCTTCTGTCAAAAGGCTCAGATGCATTATATTTCCAGCACTTATTTTACTTTTCTTAAATGTGCTCTGTTTTTTTTTTTTTACTAGGATGATGAAGTGAAGATTGATAATGTCCTTGCACAATCAACAGTCCCATGGGATGACGGCCTGACTAACTTGAGCATTGGAGGCCTGCTTTCTGAAGCATCTTTGCTAGGCAAAATCACTAACTACGATCCAAAATCAAATGGGAGCAAATTAGATCTGCAGCCAATTCAATTAATCTCTGATATAAGCATTGGAGGCTTGCTCTCTGAAGCATCTTTGCAGGGAAAGATGAACAATTATAATTCTAAATCAAATGGAAGCAAGTTTGGGTTGCATCCAACTATGGATAAGGGCCCTGCACAATCACCACTGCCATGGGATGATAATCTAACTAACCTAAGCATTGGAGGCCTGCTATCTGAAGCATCCTTGCAGGGAAAGATCAACAATTGTGATCGAAAATCAAATGGGAGCAAAACCGGGTTGCAGCCAACTCTATTAATCTCTGATTCTTTTGATGCTTTCATTTCTGGCCAAATAAATTCACATCCTCAGGTGTCAAAGCCATCATCACATGAATCACACTCATCTATCTTGGATGCTGAAGAGACATGCCATGCATTTCCCTTTCGAAAATTCTCTTCCGCAGGCAAAGATGTCGTGACCCTTAGTGGAAGTGCTCATTCAAGGGGCTACAGCCATGATGGTAGTTCAAGGCCATTCAAGTTTCCTAATTTTGCTGAGGTTTGCTCAATCTTTCTTTTTGTGAACAACTCTTATTATTGAAATATAGGAATAGTTCTAGTGCTTTGTTTTTGGTTCAAAAACTACCCAATTTCTATTACCTGATAGCTTTCAACACCATCCATCCATCAATCATGGCACTTGAATGAAGTTGTAAGCTACACGCTAGTTTGTCCATTTTACTTTCAAACACAGGGTTGGCGGATTTGCAAATTTTTTACAGACCCTAAATCTTGAAATGAACTACGAATCCGTTGCAGATAAATATTCAAAATTTGATTTTAGCATTGATTTTTGAAAAAGTTACATAGCTTGTGCACACTAGTTGATTTGGGACCCACAGGAAGATGAAAATTCATTTGAATATTGATTACCAGTCTTATTAAGAGTTTTTTATTTTACTTAATAACATTATTGTATGTTCATGATTTTAGAACTTTTAGTAGTTTTAAGGAGCAAAATTTGAGGCGTTATTTTCTATAATATGGGCTAGGACGAGTTTTGAATAATTTTTATTTGTTTTAGGTTTTTATGAAGCCTATAAATTGGCCTCATGGGTAAAAAGGGGTTAAGTTCCCTTGAGATGAATGAATTTCAGATCTACTTGAAAGATCTCTCTCTCTCTCTCTCTCTCTCTCTATCTCTCTAACACACACACACACATTCTTCTTCAGTTCTTCCCTCTCTCATCCTCTATTCTCTGTCCAACTCTCATCTCCTCTCTTTCTCTCTCACCCCTCTTTTGGAACTCTTTCTTCTCTCATTTTTTTTCAATTTCTTGAGTCACTCTTTAATGTATTTGTTCTATTAATATTCCTCTTTCCTCTCGTCCTTCCTATTCTATACCCTCATATACCCTCACTTCTTTATTTTCCTAGAAGGAAATACATTTTCTTATTTTGGAATAATCTTGGGTCAAGTTGTGTTAGGTTCCTAGGATTCATGGGTCCACCAAATATTTGAAGAAATTATTAACTATTAAGAGATCTAAGCATACTTTCACAGTTTCACATATGATTGGTTGCCTTAACTTGATTTGGGTTTTGTACCAATGATGGGAGCACTAGTACATGAGATTAAGGGTTTTATGAAGATTTTCTCAATCTTGAATATTGTAGTGGATCATATGAAAATTTATATAGCTGCTTAAAAGAATTACAAAACTTAAGGTTGAGTTTTTGCAACACAAGGGCACTGATGTAGTCATGCACCTAGGTTGATGTGGGAACCATGGGAAGATGATTTTTCTGTTGAAACTTGAAAGGTTTAATTTCGTATTATTATGTGAGTTTTTCTACTTAAATAGGATTGCTCTATTGTCATGTTTCTTGCAATTTTAGGAATAAAAGTTGAGGCTTTATTTTTTATTTATGAGATTATGAGTTTTAGGTAGTTTCTCTGGTTTTTAAGGTTTTATGAAATGAGGACTATAAATTGGCCCCATGGGTGTAGAATGGGATTGAGCTCCTTTGAGACTAATGAATTTCAGATCCAATTGAAAGAGCATTGAAGGAGCTTTTGCTCTCTATCTCTTTCTTCTTTTTCTACTTTTGATATATCATAAAGTGACAAACATATTTAAAGTATGACACGTGTCTGTACAAAGCTCTTTAGGGTACATATCAAGAAAGATTGTTTATCCAAATCAACCAGGCACGGAGGGTTCAGAGTTATATGGTTCAGAATATAGCACCGCCTTCCACATTCTACCGATCTCAAAATAAGGAAACCGAGTTCAATATGGCAACTACTATCTTCGAATATCTTTGAATCCCTACTTTTATAGCTCCTAATCCTACTCAACTTAGGAGACCTACAATCTATAAATAAGGCCATAAGGTACGCTTTCAATTTACGTTCAATTCTTCTCTTGAATCATTGCTTTTATTTTTTTACTAACTTTATCATCGGAGCGGCTACCACTGGAGCCTTCCTGGTGACCCTCTGATCTCAAGTTTTTGACAGATAGCAAAGGACAGGAGGCCCTTCTGACCAAAAAAGAGCAACATTAGTTTGGCACCGTCTGTGGGAACGACAATCGTTCTTACTATCTTTTTTTCAAAACAACAAATCTATTGTCTTTTTCTTCCAAAAGACAATGGCTTCCAGCCTTCGTCCTAGAAAGAACTCCCAAAACCCTCAGAACTAGCTTCCTACTAGAAGAGGAAAGGGGCAAACACCCACTGGTTTATAACAACAGCTTGATTGAATTCAACGACAGTCTGATTAGATACAGGAACAACTTATTGTCATGTCACAAGCTCTGGCGTCACTGGCTCAAAATCAACGGAGTAACCCTCCTTCTCCTCCTAACCAATGGAGTAACTCTCCTCCTCCTCCTACTAACGCTGTTCACAAAGGACTTTAGCCTCTCGCCACCACCACGGGCGGAGGATCTCCTAATGAGTAGTTGCCTAACATGCGACCGGTACACCCCTATAGTACCGTTCATATAGGGGCTGATCCCCAGTCATCAATAGCTGCGGGGAGAGGAATGCCTACGTTTCATCCTACTGTTCAATACTAGAGCAGAACGAGGATACTAATTCCAATGGCCTCTGAATCCAGTCCAGCGTCGCAGGAATTCTAACATTCTGAGACTCTAGTCTCCCTTCTTGGGACAACATCTTCTTGCTAACACCGGACAAATTCCTCCCCTAAATCCAGGACTTAGAGGCGCAGGACAACATAAACAATGGGTACCGATCGCACAACAAGTCCTACCCAAAGCCCCTTAAAAGGTAGAGGAGATAACACTCTTAGGATCAGACGATCTTAACCAGAGGGTTCCATGCCCTTCCAAAGCAAAACGAGTTGAGTAAATTGTTCAGTTGGTTTTCCACGCCGTTTACCTCTGCCATAATGACAGAAGAGCGACCCAAGAAATTTGTTGTCTCAAAATTCATCCTCTATGACGGGTCTGAAGACCCTGGGGACCACCTATCTCACTATCAACACACAATGGCTCTGTATGGAGCTACCGATGCCTTTATGTGTCAAACTTTCGTGACGAGCCTCAAGGGTACTACCTTTAAGTGGTTCCACAACCTTCCCCAAAAATCGATTAGCAATTTTTATGAGCTTAGTAGGTTATTTCTTGACTGATTCTTAACAAGTAGGAAGTTGAGAAAAGGACCAGAATTCTTGCTAACTGTGAAGCAAGCAAAGGGAGATTCACTTCGGGAGTACATAGCTCGTTTCAATACCGAGCTCACGGAGATAATTGATTGTAGTCCAAGTTTCCTAGTGGCTGCCCTCACTTTAGGCCTTGGTCCTGGACGCTTCCAGGATTTCTTGATCAAGAATCCTTTTATCGATATGACAACACTCATGGATAGAGCACGAAAGTATATTAATTTCGAAGATACAAAAACCTCATTCCGAAAAGCTAAAGAACAAGCTTTGAAGGATGAACAAGTTCAGAATAGGGATAACAACGCTAACAAGAAGAGGATCAGGAGTCCCGACAAGAGAACAACACTTAGAGCCCAAAACAACTCTTAACTTTGGGACGTATGGGACTTACATCCCTCTGAATGCTTCTCTTTCCCACATACTCCAATAGATTCAGACTCGTGACAACCTGAGGTGGCCGGAGCCACTAAAAAGGCACCCCAACTCAAGAAATCAGAATAAGTATTGTGATTTTCATAAAGAGCAAGGGTACACGATCGAGGAGTGCAGGGCTCTGAAGCAAGAAATAGAGCATCTTATTAAGAGAGGACGACCAAGAGAGTTTGTCCGCCAAGACAGGAGGTAGAACCCCCCTGACAAAAGACCACCTCAAAGAAGGCAAGAGTAAAGGCTTGAACATAGGAAAATTCGGAATGATCAGCAAAGGCAAAATAATCAAGTCATCTTCGTGTTTCACGCTGACAATACAATGACAGGAATGTCTAACTGAGCCAGGAAAAGATATGATTGGGAGGCAAAGACGGAACCCGGTATCATTCAAATCTTGACCATTGAGAAAAAGGTGAAGTCAGAACCTCAGATCCAGTTCTCTGAATTAAACTTCATTGGGATACATTGTCCCTACAACAATGCTCTTATCATCTCACTCAAAATAGCTAATTTTGATATCAGAAGGGTTCTTGTAGATACTGGAAGTTCTGCCAACGTATTATTTTACGAACCCTTCAAACACATGAAACTCAACTCTAATGACATCGAGCTACCGTTGCTATCATAGTGGGATTCGACAGGAATCTTAGCATCCCAATGGGCAGAATTTATCTATCAACCACGATATGAGAAGAGGACGAACATAAGACACTGATCTCTGAATACATGGTCCTAGACACTAAATTTCTCTATAATGTCATTATTGGGAGGCCTTGGATCCACCAAATGGGAGCAGTTACTTCAACCCTCCATCAATGCTGGAAATATGTCCACAACAACAAAATTCTCACCATCAAGGGTTGTTAGCCCACTGCTCGGGAATTTTATGCCCTCCTACTAAAAGAAAAGCCTTTCAAATAGCAATTACAGTACCGTTGTGAAAGGGGAAGTTCCTCATCTTCCAATCTTCATGAGGCAGAAAAATGTCCTTCCAAGATTGATGAGTTAATGAGTCCCCAAGGGAGAGACAGCGTAGTTAAACCAATAGAGGAACTTATCAAAGTGCTCATCAGCACTAAAGAAGAGGGAAAGTATGTACACATTGGCTCAGCACTGTCTCCTACGGAGCAAGAGGATATTGTCAAATTCATAAAGGCCAACCTTTCGGTATTTGCTTGGGAAACTAAAGATATGGAGGGAATAGATCTTGATTTCATCTCTCACAAGCTAATGACAAATTCAGACCATCCTCCAATAAGACAAAAAAGGACATTTGCCCCTGAATGTCGCAAAATCATCAATGAAGAGGTCCAGAGGTTGCTAAATGCTGGAATGATAAGAGAAGTGTTCTACCCAAAATGGCATGCTAATACAGTTCTTGCAAAAAAGAAGAACGGCAAGTGGAGGGTCTGCGTTGATTATACCGACCTAAACAAAGCTTGTCCTAAAGACAACTTTCCTTTTCCCAGAATCGATCAACTTGTTGATGCCACGACAGGTCACGAACTCATGAGTTTCATGGATGCTTACTCTGGATACAATCAAATTTAAATGTATCCTCCAGACCAGGAGAAAACAACCTTCATATCAGAACGAGGTCTCTATTGTTATAGGGTGATGTCGTTCAGTTTGAAGAACGTTGGAGCTACGTACCAGAGGCTTGTAAACAGAATGTTTGGCCCCCAAATTGGGGATACAATGGAAGTCTACATCGACGATATGCTCATCAAAAGTGTTCGGAAGGGAACCACATCCAGCACTTGAGCCAGACGTTCGACATCCTGAAGAAACACAAAATAAAACTTAACTTATTAAAATGTACCTTCAGGATCACAGAAGGAAATTTTTTGGGTTTCCTAGTTTCCCAAAGAGGAATTGTGGCATACCCCTCACTGATCATAACTCTGATTGAACTAGAATCACCCAAAACCAAGAAAGATATCCAAGGGTTGAATGGAAGGATAGCAGAACTGAATAGGTTTATCTCTAAATTTACGGATCAGTGCCTCCCGTTCTTTAAGGCCTCTCGAGGGGAAGTAAGGCCCTAGAATGGACCTCTGAATGTGAAGAGGCCTTCCAACAACTCAAGCAATACTTAGCCTCCCCCGAACTCCTTTCAAAATCAGTGCTAGGGGAAAAACTACTCCTGTACTTAGCTGTGTTAGAAAGTGCCATTAGCTCTGCATTAGTTAAGGAAGACAAAGGAATTCAGAGGCCTATTTTCTACGTCAGCAAAGCACTTTTGAACATCGAGATGTGGTATTCTGCAATTGAAAAACTGGTCTTAGCCTTGGTAATATCCGTTTGGAAGCTCAGACCATACTTTCAAGCCCGTCCTATCATAATCCCTACATCCTATCCTTTAAAATTAGTCCTACATAAACTCGAAGTTTCGGGTTGACTGGTCTTTGGTTAATAGAACTGGGAGAATTTGATATGTCTTATGTGCCACGGACTGCTATCAAAGGTCAAGTATTCATAGAATTTACTGGAACGCAAAATTCGAAAGATCAAACCACTACAGACACTTCGGTATGGATATTTTACACCAATGGTTCATCTATGGACAAAGGCTTTGGAGTAGGTATAATACTTCAGTCCTCTGATGGGATTATAACCACAAAAGCCGTCAACTTGGGATTCAGAGCCTTTAACAATGAAGCCAAATATGAAGCACTTATCCTAGGAATGAAATTGGCTCTAGAATGCGAAGCTTTGGATCTTGATACATTCTCTGACTCTCAGTTTGTAGTGAGTCAAGTTTTGGGAGAATTTTCTAACTAGGATAATAGAATGACCAGTTATTCAGAGCTGGTGGAATCGCTAAAGCGGTCTTTTTGCAAGTTCACTATTCAGAAGATTGAAACAAAGGTAGAAGTAAAGAATTTCATTTGGAAAAATGTTGTGTGCAGGTTCGGTATACCCCGCGTCATTATTTCAGACAATGGGATGCAGTTTGCTGGAAAGGTATTCAAGAAGTTTTGTAAAGACCTGCATATCAATCACCATTTCTCCTCTCTAGGGCATCCTCAAGCTAATGGGCAAGCCGAGGTTACCAACCGTATTATCCTCGAAGCAATAAAGAGAAAGTTGGAGGAAGCCAAGGGAAGGTGGGTCGAAGAGCTACTCGGAGTACTCTGGGCCTATCGAACTACTAAAAGAATCCCAACTGTGGAAACACTATTTTTTCTCGCCTATGGTATTGAGACAATCATTCTTGTTGAAATTGGCATGCCAACCCTTAGAACAGACTGTTTGACCAAGAGGCCAATAACCAACAACTTGTAGAAAATTTGGACTTACTGGAAAAAAGACCTGAGCAAGCTCAAATTAGGACCGAAGCCTACCAACAGAGAATGGCTAAATGCTTCAACCAGGGGTTAAAACCCACCAATTTTCAACTCAGAGATCTCGTCCTTAGAAAGGTGGTTCCAAACACTGAAGATCCCACTATAGGAAAGCTTTTTCCTAATTGGGAAGGACCTTACAAAGTAACCTAGATCATCAGACCTATGACTTATTGGTTGGAAGATTCAATTGGGAAGCTTGTACTCAGACCTTGGAACATCGAACATTTATGCAAGTATTATCAATAAAAAACTACCTTTGATTCACTTCAGAGTTTTTTCACCAACATACAGATCCCTAAAAGTCGTGTATCCATTACAAGTGCTAAAGATCTGGTCCATTTTATCAATGCACAGACCCCTAAAAGCCTTGTATCCATTACAAGTGCTACAAGTCTGGTCCATTTTATCAAGGCACAGACCCCTAAAAGCCTTGTATCCATTACAAGTGCTAAAGGTCTGGTCCATTTTACCAATGTACAGACCCCTAAAAGCCTTGTATCCATTACAAGTGATAAAGGTCTGGTCCATTTTATCAATGCACAACCTCTAAAAGCCTTGTATCCATTACAAGTGCTACAGGTTTAGCCCATTTTATCAATGTACAGACCCCTAAAAGCCTTGTATCCATTACAAGTGCTACAGGTCTAACCTATTTTATTAATGTACAGATTCTTAAAAACCTTGTATTTATTACAAGTGCTACAAGTCTGGTCTATTTTATCAAGGCACAGACCCCTAAAAGCCTTGTATCCACTACAAGTGCTAAAGGTTTGGTCCATTTTATCAATGCACAGAACCCTAAAAGCCTTGTATCCATTACAAGTGTTACAAGTCTAGTCCATTTTATCAATCTACAAACCCCTAAACGTCTTGTATCCATTACAAGTACTACAGGTCTGGCCTATTTTATCAGTGTACAGACCCCTAAAAGCCTTGTATCCATTACAAGTGCTCCAAGTCTGGTCTATTTTATCAATACACAGACCCCTAAAAGCCTTGTATCCATTACAAGTACTACAGGTCTGATCCATTTTATCAAGGCACAGACTTCTAAAAGCCTTGTATCCATTACAAGTGCTACAGGTCTGGTGCATTCCACTCAATGTACAGACCCCTCAAAAACCTTGTGTCCATCACAAGTGTCGTAGGTCTGGTCCATTGAATCAATGTACAAATCCCTAAAGGTCGTGTGTTCAATACAAGTACTATAGGTCTGGTCTATTTTATCAATGTATGGATCCCTCAAAAACCTTGTATTCATTTCAAATGTTATGGGTCTGGTCCGTCTTTCTCACTCTACAATTCTCTAGAAAAGGCTTGTTTTAAGTACAAGTATTGTAGTTTGGTATATTATGACTTATTGGTATGCAAATGCCTAAGAAACCTTATTTTTATAAGTGTAGCAGTTCTATATGTCCTGTTATTTCGACCTCTGAAATGCCTTATGAGTGCTTTAGAATCTCTGAGAGAGCTTGTATATTGAAGAAATCATCTTGAAAGCTAGACATGATATAAAGATTTCAAAGCAAAACGCAAGTTTTGGAGAAATCAAAATTTCATTTGAAGCCCAAAATGGGAAAGTTACAAAGTCAAATAAATAACAGAAAAACAGAAAGGAAAAAATACAAAAACATCCCAAGTCTACTCTGCAGTTGGCTCGGCAGTCTCTGATGGAGCAACTTGAGGGAGTTCTGGATCCACCTCATCTTCTCCGTCGTCAGCATTCGACATATCAATCTCAACTTGGGAGACTCAAATATCATTTACTCCAGTCAGATTCAAGTTAGGATACTTCTTACGAAGCTTCATCCTGAAGGTTCGGTATCTATACTCAATCAGCTCGTTACCTAGATCCTGGACTTCAGCCTTCAGATCCACCTCACTTTGGGCTCTAACAACTTCAGCGGTGTCCTAAACCTTTTTGATAGACACAGCTTGGAAATCTGCGAATCTCTTCTTGATGTCTTCTAGCTCTATAGCGAAGGTATCCCTCTTAGACTCCAGGATGGAGTGGGAATTGGCAGCTTCCTTCAGTTTTTCTTCGATAGCCGCCATCGAAGACTGTGCAGTTCCTAACTGAAATCTGGCCTCATCGAGCTCAGATTGGAGGGTATCAATCTGCTCGGGATTCTCAGGGCAGTCCATAATGGCTGCCAAACTGTGGATGGCCTGAAAAACACAACCAAGTCAATGGATTATGTGCAAAATACAGAACCAAGAAAGTGAAAATAAGGAGAGATAATGTGGAACTCACCCTCATATGAAAGGTCATTAGATCCTTGGCTATCTTCTGGGTCTTTAGTCCTGTGAATTTGCTTGGGCCCGTTGCCCAAGAGTTCTCATAGGCCTTCTTCATTGCTGTCACATTGGAGTCATCAGACCCTAAGGAGGCGGCAACTGATTTACCCTTCCCCCTTCTCTTCTTTAGTATAGAAGGGATTGAGGGTAGAAAAGCCTTCTGAGCAGGAGAAATCCCCAAATCCTCCGAGACAGTTCTCTCGGGGGAGTTGGAAATTAGCCTTCTTCTCTTTTTTAGAAGGGAAGGCTCGGCAGGGCATGAACTTTCCCCAACCTTCTTCTTCCTTGGCACCCATCCAGTTACCAAAGATTTCTTCAAACTCTCGATACGATCTCACACCAAACCGGCCTCCATCAAGTTTTTGGGGCAGAGGATGGCCTCATGAGAGCGGTTGTTGGTTTGAAGAAGCCTCTTGTACTTCTATTGAAGATTGACGGTGAAGATCGACCTCTTCCAAGCCCTTTTATCTGTATAGAGACATAGGATTAAGCTCAAAAAGGAAAAAAAACAACCAGAACATGAAGACCCAAAAAGGAAAAAGTGCAAAACAAAAAGGGGCCTCACCCTTGATGCCAGTCCTTCGTGGAAAGGTTGAAACTTGGTTCTCGAAGTCCTCGAACTCCCAACCTCCTTCTACGAACAAGTACCACTTCTTCCAAGTCTTGTTGGAAGTGGGTATAGAGGAGAACAGTCTGAACCCCTCGTCGAAAGACATATAAAACATGCCCTCTGACTTCAGGTATTTTATGTCCATATTACTCCTAATCAGAGGGAGGTTTACCTCAACATTGTTCAAGTGTCCTAAAACTATGAACCCAAGTAAATGCCTCTAACTGTTTATATTCGGATCAGCTGGGCAGATTTTAAACCAATTGAAAAATTTCCTAATAAAAGGGTGGAAGAGGAATCGAACCCTTATCTCAAACCACTCAAGGTAAGCGCAGATCTCACCTTGTTGAATACTAAAGGGGCGATTTATCATACTAGAGGGTCTTGGTACCTTACAGGACACATTTGCAAGGAGGTCAAAAGCAGCCCTCAGAGCATCTATCATGCTTTGAGTCATGGTGCTTTCTCACTCCTTCCTTTTATGGGATTTACCCGAGGTCTCCCCACCGATATTCCCAGGCTTTATGAAAGCCTCCACTATCCTAACTTCAGAACTGGGGGTTGGGTTACTGACACTCCTATTTTTTACATTTTTTGATGGGCTACTAGTTATTAGATTAACCTCTATTTGGTCATATATTTCCAAAGACTCTTCTGTTTCATGACCGGTGCTTGACTGAGCATCGAAGGCCGGCATGGTCTAAATAAGAAAATGAAGAAGAGTGGTCGAAGATGCAAAGAATTTGGAAAATGTATTTGGAACCGAACCTGACCACAGATGTGATCGGAGTTGATCTTCTTAGGACGTCAGAATTCGCCTCACTCAAAGTTCTCTCTTGCTGTTTGAAGGTTAAAATGCTAAAGTGTTGAAAGGAGGGGCATTAATGTGTCCCCCCCCCCCCCCTTTATAAAGATCCAACAAGTGTCACATGGGAGGCCCTCGCTTCCGAACCACCATGACAGTTAGAGCAATGATGGCCTCGTAATTCCATCCAGCGGCTGACGCAATAAATGTCGCATCAATGACTGTCTCCTCGGAATACGGAGCGGTGCATTTATAACTATTACGCTTATAACGCCTTAGAAATCCAAACCTGATCTCTAATCATGCCCTAGAACAAAGGCTCGGGGGGGGGGGGGAGTAGCTGATATATCATAAAGTGACAAACATATTCAAAGCATGACACGTATCTGTATAGAGCTCTTCAGGGTACAAATCAAGAAAGATTGTTTTATCCAAATCAACTAGGCACAGAGGGTTTAGAGGTATATGGTTCAGAACATAGCACCGCCTTCCATATCCTACCGATCTCAGAATAAGGAAACAAAGTTCAATGTGACAACTACTATCTTCAAATATCTTCAAATCCTTACTTTTATGGCTCCTAATCCTACTTGACTTAGGAGACCTATAACCTGTAAATAAGGTCATAAGGTACGATTTCAATTTACGTTCAATTCTTCTCTTGAATCACTGTTTTTATTTCTTTATTGACTTTTTTATCGGAACGGCTACTATCGGAGCCTTCTTGTTGACCCTCTGATCTCAAGTTCTTGACAGATAGCGAAGGATGGGAGGCCCTTTTCACTAGAAAAGAGCAACATCAACTTCTTTTGTCTATTTCTTTTTTGTTCCCTCTCTCTCCCTTTCCTTCTTTACTTGTGCCTTTGCGTGTGTCTAGAATTCTTCCTCTTGTGTTTTTTCCCACTTTCTTTCTATATTGTTATCTTTACCCTATCTTCAATTCTTTCTCCATTTATTCTTACTTCCTGACTAGGAAATTGATTTTCTTTTATTGAAATATACTAGAGGTGATTATTTTCTTGTTTCAAAGAACCACGGCAGAAATTGTAGAATGTTGAAATTCTTGAAGAGCATCTTGATGCAAGGATTTGTTTGATATATTAAAGTAATACTCGTTTATGGGGAATCTATAGCTTAATAAAGGAACAATAATAGCGGGTACTAATGGTGTAGGCTTTAAAGATGCCTATGTATAGTAACACCATTCTCTAATTTATACGAATAATTTCTAACCCCCCAACCTCAACCTCAAATTCTCGTGTTATTCCAGATAATTATGGAATGAGAACTCTTTTTAATTTTCCCAACATATAACACGTTCAGTCAAAAAATTTGGCTTAGACTTTCTCATAATGATTCCTGAGATTTTGTGAAATTTTGGCTTGCATTATGTATTATACTGATGCTGAATGAATCCCAAATGTCAAATTTGTTATTATGGTGTTGCATGTGAACTTTATGCATTAAGATAGAGAATGACTTGGCCCTCTTAGGGTTCAATTGTTAGATTTAGTAAAAGTTGATCCCTTGGATTGATCCTGGCCATTTTTTGCCTTGGGTCTTTGCGAGTTTAGTTCATTCAAAACAAGACCAATGATTTCATTGTTAAAGCAATTTTGTTAGGCCAATTTTTTGGAGCTATTTCTGTTCTCAAAATTTGTTGTACCTTTGAGATACCACCAGAAATTCATGTCTATGGTTTTTTGTTTTCAATTACTACCTCCCTGTAAGTGTTTTAAGTCTTGCTGCTATTTTATTATTATTATTATTATTATTATTATTATTATTATTTATCATCATCATCATCATCATCATTATTATTTTTTTGTTGGCAGCTCGACAGCCAAGCTGGTCTTGCAGAGGATCCTCCTTGTCAGGAATCCAATACAGATCTTTTGTCTCATTCACGGTTGTATAATGATGAAAATAGCCTTGGGCTAACAAGCATCAAATGGGTACATGAATATTTTATTAATTATCTTTGGGGTCTTTTCTTGAAGTTCTTTAGGTGCAAACATCTCATCTAATTACTGTTTTGTTATGGCTGTATACAGACTGACTCTTTGGGACCATTTGATCTTGGCCTATCCATGTCGCAGCAGATCAACAGCAGAGATGGTATTAGCATCAATGAATTTGTTAGGTAGCAGTTTTTGTGCATTTAAATGCTGCTGTGTTTGAGACAGAAAGGTTCCTCCACTTGAGGACGAGAAACTTCTGGAAACTGGGAAACTAATGAATGAATAAGCTGAAGAATAAGCCCAACTGCTATATTTGTCAATAGAATATGGTGAAGCTAATGCATCTCAAGCACAATTGCTATATTTGTCAATGAATTATTGTTTAGCATTTTGATTTGCAGACTGTTAGAAAAAACAAGTTTTTTAGATTGCATTTAAAAGCAGCTCCAAGGTTCAGTTAGCTTACTTTGGGACTGTTTAGCTTCAGGATTTTCCTGTGACCATAGCAAGCACCATTACTTTGGGACTGTTTTTAAGTATGAAATACCAGAATCATTTTGGCCAGAATACAATGTTTTGATTTGCAGTAACTGTTGGTATAGAAGTTTTAGCTCCGCTTTAGATGCCATGTTTCCACTTTTCTATTGTTCTACAACTGCTTGTGGTGTAGCATTTTGGCATGCAAACTGTCTGTGTTATAAAAAACAAGCTTTCTAGGTTGCATTTAAAGCAATTCCAAGGTTGGAAAACTTGTGACATTCTCAAAACTAACTTCTGATGGTACATTGTGCATTTGAACATCAGTTTATTTCTGCCAGATTGGCAACCATAAGTATCATTATTATTTTCAGACTGTTAATCTGTGTAAGAAAAATATGAAAGTCATTTTGTCTGAAATACAATGCTATGATTTGCAATTACTGAATGCAGAATACAGTATTTCTATAAATTAAGTGCCCTGTTTCCAGAGTTTTTTATTTATTTTATTTTATTTTGAAGTTGATGTTAAAAGCAAGTTGTGGCGTAGGCCGGAGTCGTCACCATGGAAATTGAGATTTCATGCAGACTAGGGGCTATTAAATGTTCTTTGTTTTTCTTCTAATTTTCTTACAAACCTTCCCTTAGTTACATATGGATTATGATTTTCACTAGAGTCTAGACATGATCGTCAACTTGTCTTCTTTTTTGAAATTGACTTTGCTACTAAATTCAATTTTCTGTTTGACATTTCTCAATTGGTTAGTTAGGAGGTGGGTAATTTAAGTTTCAAATTGCAAGGGAAATGTTAGTGACTTGGTACATGTTATGCATGCATGAGCATATGCCGCCGTGTATGTTTTCCAAGCACCCAAGCATGCTGATTTGCAAGTGAATTTCATTGTCTCTGATATTCTGGCAGTGTTCTTATTTTCCGGTGACTAGTACCATTATCTTTGCCGTAGTGGGATTTTTGGGCAAATATCCATGTTGATGATGAATTTGTAACGATGACTGAGTGCATGAGCTCGGGAAATTTGTAAAGTAAAATGTTGTTGGCATTTAGGGAGGCTTTTGTGCTCAGCGGGGTGCACATGGGTCGGGTTGGGTTAAGTTATAATAGAATTGGAATTGACTCGACTTTAAGTAGTTCTAAAAAAATTGAATCAGAATCGGAACCATGAACTATTAGATTTTACTCAACCTGTCAGGTCACTTCAGTCTTTTTTTTTTTTTTTTAAGAAACTAAAAATAAAAAAATAACTCTTTAGCAATGAAAATTAAGCCATTTAAGTATTTATGACATTTTGATAATAGAAAAAAAAATGATATAACAATGATTCTGAAAAAGAAAATTAATAACTCAATTTACAATTCTGTTTTTGTTAACAAATATATTTAATTTGTTACTGTCTCGTTTATTTGACTTCAAATTATAATACTAAAAAACAAAATACTCACTATTACATTAGATAATTAAAACAAATTTTATAAACTTAAAATCATATTTTCTATCCTTTTTTTATCCCATCAAGTTGGGTGAGAGAATGCAAGAAGGAAGAGAAATTTGGAGTATATTTTTTGTGATGCAAATTAAAGAGGCTATAATTGGTCAACAAATCTTTCAAGATTTTTTTTTAAAAAAATTGGAATAAAAAGAGTTGATAAAAAAAAATTATTGTTTCGATTTTCGAGTTGGGTCGGTAACCTGAACTTTCAACTCGAACCAACTCGATTTTTCGGTTCTCTAACCCGAACTCACTTTGATTCGAACCAATCCGAACCCATTGAAGTCAGGTTGGGTTGGGTCGGATCGGATCGGATCGCTTCTCTAATTCTCGATTATTTTGTGCACCCTTGCTCAACAGTAGCTTAAATTGGTAGCTTGCTTGATGCTGCATGTTTGCTCAGTGGTTTGCCTCGTTTTTTCTTCATTTTTATGCTTTCTGCAATATAAAATTCTGGGGTCTATAATGTTCAGTTACGAACATCTTGCTGGTATGCTATTTTATGTTTTATTTTTTCCTTTTTCTGGTTGTGACTTGTATGCCATTGAATCACTGCTTCACATTGCTTCTGAACACAAACCCTGTTTATATTTAACCTGGTTTATAATGTTAGTGTGAAGGAGTTTTTATTTATTTGAATGACCAAGCTTCTATTGGAGTTCTGCATCATGGTGTGTGTGGGGTCTCTGGTTGAGGAATGTGAGCAATGTTACTGGGGTCTACTTCAGTTACTCTCCATATGTTCTTGTCAATGTTTTCAAGGTTTTTGCCTGTGTGCCACAGGTGGATCAATAGTTGTCTTTATGGCTTTGTTTTGTTTTGGTATTTTTGGGTCTATGGTTATGGTTATGTTGTTAGGATATACGTTTTCACATTTAAAATATTTTATTATTATTTAATAAATTTAATTTATTATTATTAAATTTTATATTATTATACATGTGAATGTTTTTATTTTATCTTATGAGATAGTTAGTCCTTGAATGATTATTAGAAATAGTTCATGTATATAAATGAGATTTATGTACAGGAGATATAAATTTATGATCAAGCAATTTTAGAGTTGTTCACAATCATTATGAGATTGGGCATTTTGTCTGTAAGACTGTAATATACTTGACCTCTATTTGATAAGGTGGTTTATTTCAACAACTAGAGTAGTAGACTTTTGGTTATTGTATTAGTATATTTTGAATACACTGAACTGGATAACTATAAGAAACACGTCATATAAAATAGTTACCTTTGACGTGATTCTTATATTCACTATTCGCAGTAAACTCTTAATCCTGAGAGAATAGTGAACTCAAGTTCTTAATGGTGGTGATTTTGAGTTACTAATGAGTGAGGTCTCTTAGATTAACACATCAGTATTTTGAAAAATTATTGTTTACACTGTGGGAACACATATTATCAAAATGGAATCTACACTCTCTAAATTAGAGAGAAATATATCATTAATGTATTAATTCAATTGATTAAACACTGAAATCCAGATCCGATCTTTTCAGTTAATTGTTTATTGAAATGTTGACCATTTTATAGTGATTAATAATTGTTGAAGTGAGTTGTAAAAATAATTAGGACTTAGTTTGAGAGTGTGTAAGCTTAAATTATAATTATTGATATTCAGATAGAGGGGCTCACGGTATATGTTTAGCGATTATGATTTTTTCTTTATTTTACCAAATTAGAGTGAAATTCTAATCATTTAATGAAATTAATTAGTTATTAATTAATTAAAAATTACTTGATTAATTAGAGTTAATTTGGTAAGAATCTTAGATTCCTCATTTTACCTTAATTTTACAAACCCCTATATTTATGTAATTTAAAAGAGATAATCGTACACAACCAAAAAATTATTTTTGTGCAAGAGAACAAAAGAGGAGCCCACTCACCCTTTTGGTATTATGGCATACGAAGAAGAAAAATAAGAATGGTCCTACATTAATTGATAGTGAAATTTGTATTTACCTAAATCGCTCTGTATCTAATTTTTACCGTATTTAATGGTTAAAACACCTGACCTCTCAGCTCAAATTTACATTAACACGATGGAATTTTTAAAATCACTAACTTTTTAAAATGACCAAACAGCCCCTAATGTACAGTAGACAAGTATCCTTGACCAACTTCCACAATCCACCCGCCAAAACTTTTTTTTTTTGGGGGGGGGGGGGGGGGTGGTGGTAAAGTTCTTGCTTAAAATTTCCTCCTGTTGAAACACTACAAAAACTTCCTTGAGAAAACAGTCCAACTCATTGATAATGGATACCTCTCCTCAATCTTTTCTCCTTCCTTGCGGCGGAGAAAGCGGAGATCCTGTAAATGATCCTCTCTCATATGGCATAATTCCAACTCATGCCGGCCAAGGGACAGCGACTTCACCTGTCTTCTTCTTCTTCCTTTTTCCACATATCATCAATTTTGATCAAAATGACCTTATCCCTAGTACTATCATCTCCCGCTCTCAATGCTATGTCACCTAGATATTGTCGGAACTTAGATTCCCTGCAAAACGTTAATACTATTCGGAGTTTTGCCGCAGTAAAGCAATGGGGTGTGTTCTGGCAAAAGGAACGACGTACACGCCGCCTCGGAGCCTCGAGAAGTTGAAACTCGATAATAGGTATGTTAAGGGAGATAATGGAGGGAGACCCATTGGTCAGAAACTGCCAAGCATGGATCCCCGTAAGATGCCCGGCCGTGATGGGGATAATAAGCATGTGGGTGTTGTTGATGCTGGTGGTGGTGATGAGAAGAAGATTAGAAGAGAAGGAGAGGGACAAAATAATGGTGTTGGTGGAAATGTTTCACAGAGGATTACTCTGAGGAAGATTGCGGCAGATGATCTTGTGGATGGGTGGCCAAAGTGGCTTGTTGATAATATCCCTCCAGAGGTATTGGCTGGTTTGGTTCCAAAGAGTGCTGATTCATATGATAAGCTCGCTAAGGTTGGTATGAAAAATTGTCCTTTCTTTTTATTTTTTGTATGATGGTGCTTTTCCTAGAAGTTTTTTCCTCATTGACTAATTGGTGCAAAACTTTATTGACAATGGTTTGCCAAAATATGCCTTGTTTTCCTTTCTTTGATGAGTTTATATAAATATATACATTCCATAGAAATTTTGGGCAGAAGGTGTTTGCACGTATTCTCCAGTGTGGGAGAAGCATGTTCATTGTCATAGTTGTTGCTATTTATAGCCATTCTTGAATTGTGTTAACTGGGTGGAGAATTGATTTTCACAGAAAGAAAGAATGAAAGAATTCATTCGATTCTTGAATTGTGTTTATTGGCTGGGAATTACTTTCCAAAGAAACAGGGGATGTAATAATTTATTCTTTATATGTTCACATGTATGATGTATTTCTTTTAAATTTTCTCAAAATGTTTGATATTTTCATGTTCTCTTGTGTCTTTCTTTGCTGATCATTACTTTTTATTTCTTATCAAATTTCTTTTTTCTTCTTTTGTGTGTACAGTGACAAATGTACTGTGGTGTATTTTCCTATGATCTTAAGGAAAGATCAAACTATAAGGAGTTTGTTTATGGAATCTTTGGAGCTATGTTTGTTGCTTGCATTGTTTTGAAGTCGATATCATCTGAATTGGATTTGGCTTTTTTTATTTTGCAGGTAGGCCAAGGAACATATAGCAATGTGTATAAAGCTCGAGATAGGGACACCGGAAAGATAGTTGCCTTAAAGAAGGTCCGGTTTGACACAACAGAGCCCGAGAGTGTGAAATTTATGGCAAGAGAGATTATCATACTTCAGCATTTAGATCATCCCAATATCATTAAACTTGAAGGACTTGCCACGTCAAGAATGCAATATAGTCTTTATCTGGTCTTTGATTTTATGCTGTCAGACTTAACCAGAATTATTTCCCGTCCAGAGGGGAGGCTTACTGAACCACAGGTTTGATTCTCTCCCCTCAATTTATTGAACCATGAATTTTTCCAGTAGCATTGGCCTGACAGTTACAAATTTTGGATATGAGAATTGCCAAGAACAATTCAAAATGAATTGATTGGGATAATCATGATTAGGTGGTGGAGAAAAGTCCCAAACAATTGAATGAGGAGGGTTAAATGAAATTCAGTTGGAAAAATTAAAGTTGATGTTGTCACTTATGATTAGTCAGAAGAATTTGGAAATTTTGAAAATAATTAGGAGATTTTTTGCATATGTGGGATTGTTATTAAATTGTAAGTGATCTATTTGGTTATGTATTCTTAAAAAAGGATTCTAGTTTGGGAAGTTTGGAATCCATAGAATTTTGTCAAGGTGATATTAGTCTCCTTAATGCAGGTCAAGTGCTATATGCGGCAGTTGCTATCTGGTCTCCAGCACTGCCATGAGAGGGGAATTTTACATAGGGACATAAAAGGATCCAACTTGCTGATAGACAAAAGTGGGATGCTAAAGATTGCAGATTTTGGGCTTGCAAATTATTTTCTGCCTAAACAAAAACGCCCTCTCACAAGCCGAGTTGTGACACTCTGGTATAGAGCTCCAGAACTACTGTTAGGTTCTACGGATTATGGAGTTGGCATTGATCTTTGGAGTGCAGGATGCCTTTTGGCAGAGATGTTTGTTGGAAGGCCAATTATGCCTGGTAGGACAGAGGTATAAACTTCATTAATTCTAGTTAAGCACTTATAAGAGAAGTGTTTGGACACACATTACAAACAATTATCTCATTTTGTTTTTAATGACATTTGAAATGAGTATACTTTTTTTATCTTTTGGCATTTAAAATGAACACCTTTCTCACATCACTCACAAAAATCATTTAGGATTGCAGGAAGTAATATAGTTTGGTCGTGGTTCATTCTAAAACTACCTTTTTATGTGATGACTTTGACTTATTATACACACACATACATACACACAATACAATTGGATGATTATTGTAATCTACTGTTGGATGATGAACATAAATGCACAAATGCTGTGGAAAACAAATGTAATGATTTTAATTTCATGCAGCTTCAAAAGGTTTCCTTGGACTTTTGTTAGGATATGCACACAGTAATCTGCTGTTTGCAGTTTATTCAGTTAATTAAGCTTTTTGCTCATTCAGGTTGAGCAGCTTCATAGGATTTTCAAACTTTGTGGTTCACCCTTGGATGATTATTGGAGAAAAATGAAGCCACCAACAACCTTCCGACCACCACAACAGTATAAATCCAGTTTTCAAGAAGCCTTTACGAATTTTCCTACTTCTTCATTTGGTCTCCTGACTACACTTCTAGCTTTGGACCCAGAATTACGTGGCACTGCTGCTTCTGCTCTCCAAACTGAAGTGAGTTCAAAGATCAAGTATCATTAATAATTATTGTTATGTTCTTGCATTTGATATGGGTCAAAAGAGTTGAATTCATAGTTCTGGTGGCCTGCTTAAAGAGTAGTTTAAATTTCAATTACAAACAGCTACAACAACTACAGTGTTTCCAATCATGTTTTATCTTTCGAAGAACATATTTACAACAATATTTTAGGAGGAGAAAAATAAAGCAAAACCAAGCAACATGTTAAATTTCATGTGCTAGCTTATTGAATCTCATCAAATGATATAAATAGAAGTATCCGTTCCGTGTAGATATGCAAGTAGAATTTTATTTTTACACTGTTATTATGTCTTCCCTAATCTTGTCTAGCTTCTTTGTCTAACTAGTAGTTTTATTTAGGGAATGATGTTTCATATACTCAAATGAGAAGAGTGCATATACATTATATATAATATATACGCATATATATGTACTAAAAGATAAGATAGTAGGATGAGATTAATAAGACATATACTTTCAACATAATTGGTGTATATTCTGAGGAGACTCTAATTTGTCAATGAGGGCCTTTGCAAGCTGCTTGCCTTGCAGAGTTATCCATGTAAGCCTAGGGGGTCCTAAAATCACCTAGGAAGTCCTATGATAACAGAAATAATGGGTGAAGACTGTTCTTCTAAGGGGGTAGAAGATGGGCATTTCTAAAATAGGATTCAACATATCTTTAGTTATTGGGTATGAGACATGTGAATAGATCCAAGCTGTCGGCTGTAGAGGTAGTAGGCCTTGGGAGCCTATTAATATAACCTTATCCTCATTTTTATTCAAGTTTTCTTGCTTGTATGAAGTTATTCTGTACTTGGCAAGAAAAATGAATACGTTTCCTTAAAAGAGGGGAGTACTTCCTTGGTGGCCCTGCCTTGCCCATCCCAAACCATGAGCAATCGCTAATTAGGCTCACATGAACCATGTTGTCAATACATTATAAAGAATTGAGAGAACCTCTTCCTTCCAACTATTTTTTCCAAATTCCAACCAAAATAATTCCCCTCTTTTAATTTGAACTTCATTGACAATAAAATTTCACCTTGAATGTCCACTCTTCTTATTCCTCCTGAAAATCTCTATTATTGTTCAAATGATTAAAGATGTAAGAGTACACCATAACAATCATGTTGGGCATGATCTTGTCCATTACGCTCGTTTCTTTTGCTTAAGTTGTGGAAATAGAACAATGGAGAGGAATGATTCTTTGCACACCAAGATTTCCCCGGAATGAATCAAAAAAATGATGAAACATATGTGAAGAATCATAGAAAAATAAAAAATAATGGTTCTAGTGTGGCGACCCCAACTCCCAGATCACCAGGAATTGTGTCCCATGACCGGCCATCATGGCCATTCCAAAGACCAATCCATTCAAAAACTTTCAATTGTATCAGAATAATTAACACAACAACACTTAAAACTTATATATGAGTCCCAAAAGTGTAGATTTATAACATTTCAATAAAAAAGTTCATACATATGGTCTGCATCTTCACAAGGTTCATCACTACTTCGTTTATGAGCCCAAAAGACTTGGCAAAAAATATATCCACCCTTCTCTTACAAAATATCTAAGTCTTACCAAATTACTACAAAACATGTACTTACACAAAAATGTTACTAGTTCTCTTTACTCCTTCCTTCCTTAGCTTGTATCTTTTGAAACTGTACCTATCTAATGATCACCTGAAAATAGGAATTAATGTGATGAGCTCGACAGCCCAATGAGGGTCACATGTCACACCAAGGGTTTGAAAACAGTATATACTTTATAGCATTTCAAAATATAAGTCATGTACATGTTCAAAGTAGGTCAAATTTGTACACTTTATCATATGAGTATGATAAATCACAAAATCAAATAAAATTGTATTTCATTCCAGATATAAGTCATATATCTAAACTAAAGAGAGGAACTCAATATACTCAAATTACCAAAATTTGGAATTCTTACATCAAAGTATCTTCATATATGAGATATGGTTCAAATTTCAGATTTTAAATATGGTTCAGATTTCAAAATTCAAACATAGTTTAGTTTTCAAAGTTCAGTATAGTTCAGAGACTTCAGAGTTCAGATATACCTGAAGATACAAGTCACAATGTTTAGAGTTCAAAGTTCAAATATATCCGAAGGTATAAACACAAGTCCCACTTTTATGATCAATATATTAACTCCCATTGGCTATGATCAATATTCAAATGAACTAGTCTAGAAACAACACCGTTCATCCGGCACACCACTAATGTATCCGTAGCTAGGGTCCAAAATCCAAATACTAACATCTTGCGATGCCAACATAATTCCAATAAGTCAAAATCGATGATGACTAATCATAGAAGCATTTGAGCAACTTATGTTCAAATGAATATCACAAGATTGAATATCTATTGAATTCAAGCCCAAATTCCCAATACATTTTACTTTATATTTTTCAAGATGATACAATTTATAAGTACAAGATTAAATAATTTCATATAAATTAGAGGTTATAACATACGATACTAATTTTCATATTAATAATAACTCTAGGAAATAGATTTTCCAATAATATAAATAACTATAGTATAGCAACTTGAAATTCTAAAACACATTGGAGTTTTATAAGTAATTATCAATAACTTCATAAGAATAGACTAAGGAGTTTTATGATAATATCACATTTCCTACTTCCAATTTTCTATTTTCGCTACCAAAGAGGCATTAAACATTTTAAAATTATCAAAATGGTATAGTTTTGTTGGTCCAGGATCCGATCCGATCTAGACTGCGAACCTAACCTATTGATCGTTGCTTGAGTTAATTTGGTGGATTAACTCAGATCTTGACTCAATTCAACTCAGCTTGACTCACTGAGTTAACTCGCCAGTGGCAAAACTCCGGTCACCTTCCCCTGTGACAGTGATCGGAAACCGGAAACAGAAAATCTTTCAAAAATTCCCTTTGTTTTTCTTGGTTATTTTTGCTCCTTTTTCATTCTATTTTGTTCTAAAGACTTAATTATGCCCTCTAGATCAAATTTGAAGCATCAAAACTCATTAAAAACCCAAAAAATTCCTTTGAATTTTCAAAATTCTGTATGACATTTGGTTGAACTTTTTTATTAAAAAATTGAATTTGGTTTTGCATTATTGTACTTTTTTTTGTAGGCGTGAAAAGAACACAAACCCATCTTTCATGAAGTAAATTAAGACAAAAGAACTAATAAAGCATAGAGATGAGAAATTACACCACCTATAAATAGGAATAAATAGACAAATGAAGAGTTAAACATGATCCTAGTAACTATTAAAAATATCACTGTAATTACTCAAGAAACAAGCTAACTAGTAACAATAAATGAAAGAAAAGCGGATGTCAACAACCAACCTAAGCACACATCTAGTTATAAGTTAACTAAATAACATGAATAAAAAAGCTAAAAGATATTCATAATTTAATAAATATCCTTCATGCAAATCATATGAAGAAAAATAATAAAAACAAAAGAACCAATTGCACATAGTCACATCAATAAATCTAAAAATAATTAAGTTAAAGAGGGGATACATTATTTTCTAGAAACCAAAGGGTACATTCACCCCTCCACTTATCACCACCATCCTACCCTTTTCATACATGAACACCATAAAACCACTCCATCATCTTTGGTGACCCCCATCAACACTGCCACTCAAACCCCATCTAATAATCAAAGGCCCACCATCCATAGCCTCTCTTTTTGTTTCTCCTTCAACCATTCTCGAACGGTCACCACCCATAACCAATACCTTCATTCTCAACCACTCTCTTCATTTTTTTTATGGTAGAAAAAAGAAAAAAATGAAGAAAAAATCTCTTCCATTCTCAACCACCATCTCCATTAAAACCAACCACCAACACTGCCTAATGGAAGGGATAATTTAGCTGCTATTTTGGGGTATAGAGTTGGAGTATTGCCTATCTCTTATTTGGGACTTCCTCTTGGAGCTTCAGTTAAGACCTCAAGCATATGGGATGCAGTTGTGGAAAGATTCGAGAGGAGATTGGCAAGATGGAAGAAGTAATATCTCTCAAAAGGAGGTTGTCTCGCCCTTTTGAAAAATACATTTGATGCTGCACTTTTTGACTCGCAACACGTGTGGGCTCCGTGACCTGTAGAATACTCAGAGAGATGATCAGAGGACCACCGGATTGGCTCCGGCGGTAGCCGCTCTGATGCTTAAGTAAGAGAATTGAAAGACTGTATTGAAAGCCAAAGAATGAGCATCTAAGTAAAAGCGTACCTCTAGGGTTTAATATATAAGCCGTGGCTTTCCTAAGTTGATTAGGATTCGATGCCATGAATATAGGGATATGATCATCGGAGATTGCAGTTACCTTCTGGAGCCTTGAGTCGTAGATGGAGATAACTATAAATAGTAGTTTCCGCATTGAAGACCGTTTCCTTATTCCCCGCTTGACAGTTGTTAAGGAAACCATAAGGTTGGATCCATATGAAGTGTTGAATAAATATTGTCCAGAACGGGAGGTCTGGAAGATGTATACATGAGAATGTCTTGAAGGCTTCATCTGCACTGTATGACCGAGTTTATCGGCTCTGAATGATATATAAATAAGAATGCCCTGAAGGCTTGTGGCTGCTCTGTATGATAGATATATATGAGAATACCCTGAAGGCTTGTGGCTGTTCTGTATGATCGAAATTGTCAGCTCTGTAGGGTCGAGATTTGTTAACTCAGTGGGCAAACGTGTCTCAAAGTGATTGGTGTGTCTGTTTGTGGTATATCAGCTACTCCCCCCCCGAGCCCTTGTTAAAAGCTAGGGTTTTAACTAGGGTTGTGGGTTTTGTGAAGAGTCATACATTTTGCTTTCCCATTTCTCGAGACGTCGGTTTAACGCGTCATTTATTGCGCAGCCGATACTTGAGAATCCATCATTATTTTCAACCGTTGTGTCGGCTCGTCTTGGAAGGCTCATATTTCGAATGTGTATATAAAGAGAGGGAAAGGTCTTTCATACCTTTCTTCTGCATTTACTTCTACGGTACCAGACCGCCATTTGACATATCTTGAAGTTGGAGGATACCCGGTGTTCATAATCCTTTCTTGATCTCAGGTTCGACTTTTAGTCCCCTTCTACATTCCTTCTCATTTGTTTCATTTCTTTCTCTCGTTCGCCATGTCTGGCTTAGAATCACACTCTGGTTTGGGAAGTCCTTCTGAGGCCGTTCCTCGACTGCAGTTGGTGAATATTGATGAAAATAGACTGGTAGAACCCCCCTCTAGTCCGGGGGTTAGGATTGTTGATGCTTTTGATGAGCCCCCGAATAGGGCTGGTGAGACTTCTGGTCGATCCGGTTACAGAGAGGAGGGTGAGAGTGTAATTACTGAAAGTATGTTGAAGGAGTTATGGGCGAAGTTCGAACTTCCCACAAATGTTACTTTCAGGGTCCCGGATTCTCAGGATCGCCCGGGCGATGTTAGAGAGGGGGAAATCTGTGCCTATCTGGCCTGGTTTGAGATGGGTCTTACACTCCCCTTTCCTGATATAATAAAACAATTCTTCTGTTGGTTTGGCCTTTGCTCCGCAGACCTGAACCTTAACAGTTGGAGACATCTGTTGAGCTTCATTGTGTTAGGGCATATGAATAATGTCGAGGTGTCCCTTGACTTGATCCGTAGCAATATGGATCTAAAACTTCAAAAGGCGGAGGGCCTTTATTACATGTCTTTTGATAGTGGGTTCAGACCCCTTACTTCTGTGCCCTCTTCTAACAAGACCTGGAAGAAGTGGTACTTTTTTATTAAAGGAGGATGGGAATTCAAGAACTTCGAGGGTCAACCTTCCGTATTCCCTCGGACCACTGGGCCAAGGGGTGAGGCTCAAGTTTTCCATGGCTGTACTGAATTAATTTTGTTCGCCAATTGTTGAACTGATCAATTTCTGTGCTTGTTTTGCAGTCAAGAGTGCGTGGAAGAGACCAGGCTTCTCTTCTTCGATTCAGAAGCAATACAAGAAGCTCTTGAAGCCCAGCATTCGGGACCATTCTTCCATCGTTAACCCTGATAGATTGATGGCTGCCAGGGGAAGTGTGGAGGAGATTGCTGACAATGTGATGGCTCAGTGGGAGTCCGGGCCATCACCATCCGTGGTGGTGGGGGAGGCATCCTCTCCAGTGGTTCCTCCTGTCCAAAAGAAGCGGAGGTTGGTTCTGTCCTCTCCCGAGCTTGCTAAGGGGGAGGAAGAGACTCCTGTCCCCATTTCGGTGGTTCCCCCAGTCCCGTCTCGTCGAGCGGGTAAGGGGCATCATCGTCGGTGGCTCCTGATGTTGCTGATCAGGGGGCCAAGAAAATTCTGAGGGACTTCTGGGCCAAAGGCTCAGTTAAACTCAGGCCCCAGAAGTCGGAGAAGCTTCTTGCTGATTTAACCACTCTTCAGGTTAAGGTGAGCTCGTCAGGCCCTTATTTTTCTTTCCTTTAAGCGTTTATACTGGTGTTGAATTGTTTTCTTTGTATTATGCAGACCCTGCATACCCTTTCTGCTTTGGTGGAGGTTTCTCCATCTGCGGAGGAGCTTGACCAACTCAGGGCCAATCTGGACGACCTGGGGCTTCATCTTGGCACTGCCCGGTCGGAGGCACAACACTCAGCAGAGAAACTGAAGGAGTGTCAGAACTCCTTGATCGTGATGGAATCGAAGAAGAACCTTGCCGTTGAGCGGGCAAGGAGGTTGCAAATAGAGATGAACGGCATGCGGTATCAGCACCGTAAACAGATCGATGATGCTGTGGAGCAGGCATTGGTGGACAATGAGGAGGAGATGAAGTCGAGACTGGAAGGGATGACCCATCGTTTGATTACGTTTGGGTTTAACAACTTCCGCTCCCGGCTTCTCGCCAAGTTTCCTGACCTTGATGTCTCCTCAATTGTGCCGCCCGGATCTGAACCTTCAAAGGTTATCCAGGATGAAGTGGCTGATGTCCTCCCTGCCGATCCCACGGAAGTGGTCGTACCGGCTGAGGTGGTTGATACTGCTCCTGCCGGACCTTCTCCGGCCGCTGATCCTGTCCCTGCTGATCAGGCTTAGGATGTATATTTTGTTACCTTTCAATGTACTTGAAATATACATTTGTTAATGGAACAATCTTTTGCTTAACGCTCGTTTCCTCAGTTATATTACTCTGTCGTATTTGTGCATGTCTTGAGTTATGTTGCTCTGTAGTGCCTTAACATATAGTTGATGGTGGTAATTGTTGCAAGTAGCGCTGCTCTGGAGTTTAGTGTATACCAGATCAGATTTTCCTCTGTAGGTAGCTGTGTTCCGAGCTTCTTTACTTGCCTTAGGTCAGTAATTGGAGACTTCTTTTTTGAAGCATTTCAAAGCTGACCGTTCTGAATCCGGAGACATAATAATAAGTGGATACCTTGTGATTGTAGTTTGGTTGATCAGAACTTCTGCCTCCAGACTTGTTAGGAATCAAGAAACGTCATAGTTGATGGACCTCCGTGGCCCTTTAAGTGTTAATGACATGGAGAAACCGTCACGTCATATACGTGGAAAAGATTAAAAGCCGGTGTATTACGTGTATGGCCCTGCCTTTTGCTTCTCCCGAGAGGGTGGTTTAATACTCCATTTATTGCACTCCTGTCGTTTGGGATTTCGAAGCTAACACTTTAGCCGTTGTGACGGTCCAACTGGGTAGCCTTTTGTCTTCCAGTGTCTATATATATGGAAACGAGGGCATTCGGTTGTGCTCAACCCTTTTGCTCCCCAAACTGTTTGTAAGAGAGATTTTTATATGCTGCCGGAGTTTTGCCACTTGTCCGGAGATGATGGGTGGTTCCTTGCCGGAATTAAGAATGATTAAACTGTGGCCAAGAGTTATCCTTCCCTTATTTTCAGTCTCCAAGGAAGGTTCGAAGGAGGCACAAGTCTTCTTGTTTCCTCTGGCATCCGGTCGAGATTTCTCCGATTGGTGGTGGCCCCTCCTTGATTCAACCGAGGCCTGGAGCGTTGGTGATGAAGATGAAGGCGAGTTGCCTCCTCTTCCTCACGCCCTGTCAGAGACCCTCGCTCCAAGTGGCTGGGGTGAAACAGACGGTGTGAAGAAGAAGATTGAAGGTGGGTTGCCTCCTCCCCCTTGTGACTTGGCAGGGACCCTTGCTTTAATCTGCTGGGGTGTGACAACTGCTCTGAGGGAGATGAATGGGGGCCGCCTCCTCCCCTTTGTGACTTGGCAGAGACCCTTGCTTCAATTAGCTGGGGCGTTATGCCGATTACAAAGGTGGAGAATGAAAAGTCTCCTGAGGCCCAGAGCCCTCATCGTCCGTTGGTCATGAGACCAGTGATAGTGATGATGAAATGGCCTGGGCACTTCTTAATGCAGACTGGGGTTCAGGGCTCCTTCCTCTCAAATGGAGCCGACAGCGGCGGTAATGGAAGTTTGGCTCCTGTGCCCCTTTATCATCCCAGGAGAAGAGCCGTTATGTTGCCAAGCGTAGCTTCTGTAATAGCTTCTGTAGTGGTGTCTTTGTACTGATGTAAATCTTCTGAATTATCAATAAAATTAGATTTCTTCTTCTCAGATCTGATGTTTTCTGTGAATGTGCTCTTTTGTAGCTTAAACACTTTCTCGTGCATTTCTGATTGTTCTGAAAATAAATCAAAGAAACTTAGAAAAATGCCCGAATCGAAGTACTTTACCCCTGGTTGGAACCATAGTACTTGTTGTTCGTTTGACAGATAAGCCAAATAATATAAGTATCAGATCCGAGGTGTTCCGATCTGGGAAACTTTAGTTTGTAGATACTCGGAACTTCTGTCTGTGGATGAGCTGAATCATAGAATCTGTAAATTGAAGACGGACCATGCTCGGAAGGCCTGTGTATAAGAGTAATCCAGGCTCTGTAGGCCTGCGTATGAACCAAGTATTTAAGATCTGTATATCATGGACCAGGCTCTGAAGGCCTGTGTATTATAGACGGACCAAGTACTGAGACTTGTGCATTTATGGACCAAGTCCTAAGACTTGTACATTAATAAATGGACCGAGTAAAAACTCGTACATTATGGACCAGGCTCTGGAGGCCTGTGCATTAGTAGATGGACCGAGTGAAAACTCGTACATTATGGACCAGGCTCTGGAGGCCTGTGCATTAGTAGATGGACCGAGTGAAAACTCGTACATTATGGACCAGGCTCTGGAGGCCTGTGCATTAATAGATGGACCAAGTCATAAGACTTGTGCATTAATAGATGGACCGGGTGAAAACTCGTACATTATGGACCAGGCTCTGGAGGCCTGTGCATTAATAGATGGACCAAGTCATAAGACTTGTGCATTAGTAGATGGACCAGGCTTTGGAGGCCTGTGCATTAATAGATGGACCAAGTCATAAGACTTGTGCATTAATAGATGGACCGAGTGAAAACTCGTACATTATGGACCAGGCTCTGGAGGCATGTGCATTAATAGATGGACCAAGTCATAAGACTTGTGCATTAATAGATGGACCGAGTGAAAACTCGTACATTATGGACCAGGCTCTGGAGGCCTGTGCATTAATAGATGGACCAAGTCATAAGACTTGTGCATTAGTAGATAGACCAGGCTCTGGAGGCCTGTGCATTAATAGATGGACCAAGTCATAAGACTTGTGCATTAATAGATGGACCGAGTGAAAACTCGTACATTATGGACCAGGCTCTGGAGGCATGTGCATTAATAGATGGACCAAGTCATAAGACTTGTGCATTAGTAGATGGACCAGGCTCTGGAGGCCTGTGCATTAATAGATGGACCAAGTCATAAGACTTGTGCATTGATAGATGGACCAGGCTCTGGAGGCCTGTGCATTGATAGATGGACCGAGTGAAAACTCGTACATTTTGGACCAGGCTCTGGAGGCCCGTGCATTAATAGATGGACCATTTATGGAAGTAAAAGAAAAAAAAATCTTCATTGGTAATACTTCCGCAAGTGTTCTACGTTCCATGGCCTAGGAACAGGTTTCCCAGTCATGTCTTCAAGCCAGTAAGTGGTAGGTCGAACGACCTTTGTCACTTTGTAGGGGCCTTCCCAGTTTGGTGACAACTTCCCCATGGTGGAATCCTTGGTGTTCTGAAAGACTCTTCTTAAGACGAAGTCTCCGACTTGAAAGCTGACTGTCTTGAGTCCTACCTTGGATTTGTTGACCATTCTTTGTTGATAAGCTTCCATCCTGATGCTGGCTTGATCCCTTCTCTTTTCGAGCAAATCCAAGTTTTCCATCAGCTGCTGATCATTGGATTCTTGCTCAAAGGCCTCAGTCCTCAGAGTTGGCATACCGATCTCAACCGGAATTACCGCTTCTTTTCCATAGGCTAGTGAGAAGGGAGTTTCAGAGGTGGGAGTTCTTCTGGTTGTTCTGTAGGCCCAAAGAACTCCAGGGAGTTCTTCTACCCACTTCCCTTTGGCCTGTTCCAACCTTTTCTTTAACCCATCAAGGATCGTTCGGTTGGTGACCTCTGCTTGCCCATTTGCTTGCGGATGGCCTGGAGAGGCAAAGTGCTGCCTGATGTTGAGATTTTCGCAAAATGCCTTGAAGCCTTTACCAGTGAATTGTGTCCCATTGTCCGAGATAATTACACGTGGAATGCCAAACTTGCACACAATGTTCTTCCAGGTGAAGCTTTCGACTTCCTTTTCTGTGATATGCGTTAAAGGCTCGGCTTCGGCCCATTTAGAGAAGTAGTCGATGGCCACCAAGAGATACTTCCTGTTTGGAGGTGCTCGTTGTAATGGGCCCACAATGTCCATTCCCCATTGAGCAAAGGGCCAAGGACTGGGAATCGGGATAAGCTCGTGCTGAGGCTGATGTTGGTATGGGGCGAATCTCTGGCATTTGTCGCACTTCCGAACATATTCTTTAGCCTGTTTCAACATGCCGGGCCAGTAGTAGCCCTGCGATAGAGCTCGGTGGGCTATAGTTCTGCCCCCATTATGATTTCCGCAGATTCCCTCATGTATTTCAGCCAAGACATACTGTGATTCGTCTGGGGCTAAGCATTTTAGCAGAGGTTGAGAATACGACCTTCTGTAAAGCTTGTTGTTCAGGATCAGGTACCGAGCCGCTCTGATTCGGATTCTCCTGGCTTTGTTTTTGTCCTCTGGGAGGAGACCGAACCTTAGATACTGGAGGATTGGGGTCATCCAGTTCTGGGGTTGTTCGCCAATTTGAGCAACTTGTGCTTCCTCAATGCTGGATCCTGGCTGAAAAGAGATTTTAATTGTGGAATCTGCTTCAGATTTGAGGCGGGAGGCCATGTTAGCCAGAGCATCTGCTCTGCAATTCTGGCTTCTCTCAATTTTCTGGATGGTAAACGTCTGGAAAGAATTCTTCAAATGGCTCACCAGTTCGAAATACCGAAGCATCCTGTCATCTTTAATGGCAAATTCTCCCAGGACCTGGCTTACTACCAGTTGGGAGTCAGAGAAGACATCGAGGTTCTGAGCCTCGCATTCCAAGGCAAGTTTCATCCCTAAGATTAGGGCTTCATATTCGGCTTCATTATTAGAAGCTCTGAATCCCAGGCTGACTGCTTTTTCTGATGTGAGCCCATCAGGGGACTGTAGCACCAGGCCTACCCCTGATCCTTGATCAGTTGACGACCCATCAATGTACAGCAGCCAGGTTCCCGAAGTTACGGTGATTTGTGCTTTGTTCTGGAGTGCCGGGGTGAACTCAGCTACGAAATCGGCTAAGGCCTGCCCTTTGATGGAGTTTCGGGGTACATATGATATGTCGAACTCTCCTAGCTCCACAGACCACTTGACCAATCTTCCCGATACCTCAGGTTTCCTCAGTATTGACTTCAGAGGATAGGCAGTTGGGATCTCGATTGGATGGGCCTGGAAATAAGGTCGAAGCTTCCGAGCTGATATGACCAAGGCATAGGCCAGCTTTTCTACTTCTGGGTATCTTTTCTCCGTGTCAAGTAGTGCCCTACTGACGTAGAATATAGGCCTCTGTACTCCTCTGTCCTGTTTGATCAGTGCGGAGCTGACCGCGTTCTCGGAGACTGCAAGGTACAGGAGTAGCTTTTCTCCTTGTACTGGTTTTGACAGGAGCTCTGGAGAGGCTAGATACTCCTTTAGTTCTTGAAAGGACTTCTCGCATTCTTCTGTCCACTGCAAAGTCTTGCTGCCCTTCAGAGCTTTGAAGAAAGGTAGGCATCGATCGGTGGATTTGGATATAAACCTGCTCAGTGCGGCAATTCTGCCATTTAGTCCCTGAATCTCCTTTCTGGTTTTTGGTGACTTCAGTCCAATCAGGGCTTGGATCTGAGTGGGATCTGCTTCGATACCTCTTTGAGAGACGATGTATCCCAAGAATTTTCCCTTCGTAACTCCGAAGGTACATTTCGAGGGGTTGAGCTTCATCCTGTGTTGTCTGAGGATATCGAAGGTCTGGGCCAAGTGTTGGAGGTGGCTGCCTTTCTGAAGGCTCTTTACCAGCATGTCGTCGATGTATACCTCCATG
This sequence comes from Nyssa sinensis, assembly GCA_008638375.1. Taxonomy (NCBI): domain Eukaryota; kingdom Viridiplantae; phylum Streptophyta; class Magnoliopsida; order Cornales; family Nyssaceae; genus Nyssa; species Nyssa sinensis. Next base: position 21,728,394 of record CM018032.1, read on the forward strand.
GTGCTGCCGAGCAGTGGGCTGAACATCTTGTTCACCAACCGCTGATAAGTGGCTCCAGCATTCTTCAAATCGAAAGGCATCACTCTGTAGCAGTAGAGTCCTCTTTCGGTTATGAAGGCAGTCTTCTCTTGATCTGGAGGGTACATCTGGATCTGGTTGTATCCAGAGTATGCATCCATGAAACTCATAAGTTCATGCCCCGCAGTGGCGTCAACCAGTTGGTCTATTCTCGGCAGTGGAAAGCTGTCCTTGGGGCATGCTTTGTTGAGGTCTGTATAGTCCACACAGACTCTCCACTTGCCGTTCTTCTTCTTAACAAGCACGGTGTTGGCTAGCCACTCGGGATAGAAAACTTCCCGTACCATCCTGGCGTCCAGCAGCCTCTGGACTTCTTCGTTTATAATCCGATGCCGTTCAGGAGCGATCGGCCTTCTCTTTTGTCTGACTGGGGGGTGATCTGGATCTACCATCAGTTTATGAGTTATTAGATTAGGATCTATTCCCTCCATGTCCCTGGTCCTCCCAAGCAAAGATAGGGAGGTTGTTTTTCAGAAACCTGACTATCTTTTCCTGCTCGGTGTGTGTAAGGTCTGGGCCGATGTACAAGTAACGCCCTTCTGCTTCTGAACTGACCAGTACTTTAATGGGCTCGCCAACAGGTTTGGCTCGGCTGTCACGTCCCCTTGGGCTCAGGGGCTCTTCAACGCCGGATGGGTAATCTTCCACCTCGGGAGTGTGAGTGGAAACCGGATCTGCACAGTCCCGAGTGTACTGTAATTGCTATTTCGGAGCTTTCTCCTTGAGGGCAATAGCGTGACACTCTCGGGAGGTTGGCTGACATCCTCGGACCGAGTGTACGCTCTGGTTGTGGATGTATTTCAGACACTGATGAAGGGTCGAAGTGACTGCCCCTATCTGGTGTAACCAGGGTCTCCCGATGATGACGTTGTATGGAGTCTTCATGTTCAACACCATGTATTCCGAGATGGTGGTCTTCTGCCCTTCACCTTCTCCTACAGTGGTAGGAAGGTCAACTCTCCCCAGTGGGGTGCTGAGGTTGCCATCAAAAGCTGCCATCACGGCAGTGGTGGGCTTGACGTTGTCCTGGTCTATGCCCATCTGTTTAAGCGGGTCATAGAACAGAATGTTGACTGAGCTGCCAGTGTCGACCAGGACTCTTCTGGTCTCGAAGTTAGCGATTCTGAGGGTAATAACAAGGGCATCACTATGAGGGCAGTGTACCCCTGCTAGATCTTGCTCGGTGAACTGGATCTCCGGCCCTGGCTTGAGCCTCTTTTCGACAGTTGGAGATCTGCAAGACGTTCGGGGCGGTTCTGGCCTCCCGAGCATATCTCTTTCTTGCCCTGTTGGACATTTCTGTAACAGGGGAGTCAGCATGGAGGACGTAGATGACGTGATTGTTTTACCTCTGAGGCTCGTTTCGTCCTTCCCTCTGCTCCTGCCTCTGTTCGGGCCTCTGATCTGGCCGCTGCTGAGGCTTGTCCTCTTGGGGGTTCTGTCTTCCGTCCTGCTTGACGAACTCCCGAAGACGTCCCTTCTTTATGAACTGCTCTATCTCATATCGGAGGGTCCTGCAAGAGTTAGTTGTATGTCCATGATCTTTATGGAAATTACAATACTTACTTTGGTCCCACAGGCTGGGATCTCCTTTGATTGGCTCCGGCCACCTCAGGTTCTCCCGATCTCTGATCTGCCGGAGTACCTGGTTCGGAGTGGTGTTCAGAGGAGTGAAGTTGGTGAACTCCCTTGGTGCGGAGTTGTACACAGCTCTAGGAGCTGTTCTCTTCTCTGGGCTCCTGGCCCTCTTTTTGTTGGAGTCTCTTCTGTGATCCTCCTTCTTGTGATCCTCCCGCTTCGGATTATCCCTTTGGGTCTAATCTTTGCCCTTCTGGGCTGAGCGGTTGGCCTCTTCCAGGTTGATATATTTTCTGGCCCGATCCATCAGTGCCGCCATATCGGCTGGAGGGCTCTTTGTCAAGGAATCTCTGAACCCACCTTGGGCAAGCCCAGCTGTAAGGGCTGTTACAAGGAATTTCGGGCTGCAATCTGTGATCTCAGTGAGTTCGGTGTTGAAGCGTGCAATGTAGGCTCGGAGGGATTCCTCCCTGGTCTGCTTAACGTTCAGCAGGAATTCTGGCCCCCTTCTGAGCCTCCTGCTGGTCATAAACCTGTCCAAGAACTGCCTACCGAGCTCGTAGAAGCTAGTAACGGAGTTCGGAGGGAGGTTGTGGAACCATTTCAGAGCAGTTCCCTTTAAGCTGGTGATGAACGTCCGACACATGAAAGCATCCGAAGCTCCGTGAAGGGCCATCGTATGCTGATAATGAGAAAGGTGATCTCCTGGGTCTCCAGATCCGTCGTAGAGGGTGAACTTGGGCACCATGAACTTTCTGGGCCTCTCTTCTGACATGATAGCGTGAGTGAACGGAGTGGCCAGTCTTCCGAGCAGCCTGGCCAGTTCGTCTTGCTCTGGAGGGTTCTGAGGTCCTCTCAATCCGATTGTCCGGTCTATAGACTCGGCAATTTCCTCTACCCTTCGCGGGTCTCTGAGTCTGACATCTTGTGAACCCTGCTTGACAGCCTCGGCTTCAGGGTAGTAGGGTGGAGTACGCCCTTCGGACGGAGGAGGAATCCGAACTGGAGGGACTGGTGCTGCATGATTAGGTTCCTGCGGTGCCGGCGGTGCTCCCGAAACCCTAGGAGTTGGGGCTCGAGTAGTGCTTCGGTAATGCACGTCGGGAACGAAAGCGGATGTTCCCCAGCCAGGAACTGTTGATGGCTGTGGATCTCGACCAGCGCGAGCAACGCCTGAGGGGTGCCCAGGCAGGTTGGTTGGGGCCTGCCCACGAAGTTCTTCGTCCTCCGTGGCAACAGGAGGTTGCGTTCCCTGCAACGAAGTTGACCGGCGGGCTAGGAGAAGCCGCCGCTTGGTTCTGCGTGAGCGTTGCCAGCATTCTAGTGATGGCCAGCAATTGCTCCTTGCACCAGTTCATTGTGTCGTTTTATTGCTTCGATTTCTTGTCGCATAGGGTTGGCCGCTGGTCCCTTTGTGCGAGGAGTAGGCGGCTGACGCTGAGCGTTTTGCGCATTCTAAGCATTCTGTCGTGGTCGGAGATTTGGTGCCATGGTTTTTCCGGTGGGGAAAAAGATGAGTTTATGAATAGAGCACTTGGAGATTAGTCGTTCCCACAGACGGCGCCAAACTGATGCTGCACTTTTTGACTCGCAACACGTGTGGGCTCCGTGACCTGTAGAATACTCAGAGAGATGATCAGAGGACCACCGGATTGGCTCCGGCGGTAGCCGCTCCGATGCTTAAGTAAGTAAGAGAATTGAAAGACTATATTGAAAGCCAAAGAATGAGCATCTAAGTAAAAGCGTACCTCTAGGGTTTAATATATAAGCCGTGGCTTTCCTAAGTTGATTAGGATTCGATGCCATGAATATAGGGATATGATCATCGGAGATTGCAGTTACCTTCTGGAGCCTTGAGTCGTAGATGGAGATAACTATAAATAGTAGTTTCCGCATTGAAGACCGTTTCCTTATTCCCCGCTTGACAGTTGTTAAGGAAACCATAAGGTTGGATCCATATGAAGTGTTGAATAAATATTGTCCAGAACGAGAGGTCTGGAAGATGTATACATGAGAATGTCTTGAAGGCTTCATCTGTACTGTATGACCGAGTTTATCGGCTCTGAATGATATATAAATAAGAATGCCCTGAAGGCTTGTGGCTGCTCTGTATGATAGATATATATGAGAATACCCTGAAGGCTTGTGGCTGTTCTGTATGATCGAAATTGTCAGCTCTGTAGGATCGAGATTTGTTAACTCAGTGGGCACACGTGTCTCAAAGTGATTGGTGTGTCTGTTTGTGGTATATCAACATTGTCTAGCCTTCCTACCTACTTTATGTCCCTTTTCCCCATCCCTACATCAGTGGCAAAGAGACTTTAGAAATTACAAAGGGACTTTTTACAGTGAGGAGTTTAGGAGATGAGTTTATATACCATCTTGTTGATTGGTAGAGGGTTTGTAGTCCTTTGAAGGAAGGGGGGTTGGGTATGAGTTTGTTTAATGAAGTTCTTTTGGGAAAATGGTTAAGTTTGTTTGGGAAGGAAGCAAATAGTTTATGGAGGAAGTATGGGATTGATTCAGGCGATTGGTGCTCTAAGGTGAGAATGTCACATGGTGTAGGAGTGTGGAAGAGCATCAAGAAAGGATAGAATGGATTTTCTAAACATATCAAATGGAGAGTGGGTAATGGGTCCAAAACCAGATTTTAGTATGATCCTTGGAGTGATCGAGGGCCGCTTCATCTAGCTTTTCTGAGGCTATTCAGGATTGCATCCAACAAATATGCATGGGTGGCAGATTACCTTAGAAGATCGCTACATGATTGGGAGTCGATAGAGACTCTGAATTTTTATAATTTTTTTGTACATAGTCATTTTCTTCTCTAAAAAGGGATTCAGTTGGTTGGATTCACAGGGAAGGAGACTTCTCAGTTAAACTTCTCTATTTTTGCATCTTGGGAGTGGGGGACAGCAGTTTCCTTGGAGTGCAGTCTGGAAATTTAAAGCTCCTCCAAAGGTGGCATTCTTTGCATGGAGTGCAACTTGGGGGAAAAAAATGATCATGGACAATCTAAGGAGAGGTCAAGTGGTGGTGAATTGATGTTACTTATGCAAATGTAATGAGGAAACGGTTGATCATCTCCTCATCCATTGTTCTTTCTCTTGGTCTATAAGGTCTCTTTTGCTAGGTTTGTTTGGGATTTTTTGGGTGATGCCACATTCCACTATGGGGGTTCTAGCTTCTTGGAGGGGTAGACCTTTTGGTAGGCGGTTGGGGAAAGTTTGGCATATGACTCCGCTTTGTATTGGTGGGAGAGGAACTATAGAGTTTTTGAAGGAGTTGAGTCTCTCATTTGGGCGGTGAAAGCATTGGTTTTGAGCTCTGTATTGTTGGATTCCTGGGGGACTCTTCTTTGTCTCTAGATTCTTATGTATCTTTTTTGTACTCAATCAGTATGGGAGCATAGTATGCTTTGTATATATTTTTGTACTTGGGTGCACCCTCTTGGTGTCTGTTAATTATTTATATTACTTATCAGAAAAAACAGAAAAAAGATCAGCTTCTAGCTATCTTTTTCCTCTGTTTGTTGAGTTTGTGAACGCAAATCAAGTGACAGAATCTGATGTTTTGCCTTTCGCTATGGAACTTAAGTTCACAAACAATAGCTCACACATCTGCTTTGGTTGGTTTATTTATTATTATTATTAATTTTTTTTTTTTTTGGGGGGGGGGGGGGGAGGGTAAATTCAGTTGATTTAGTTGGTCTAGTTGAATTTATTAAATATCTAATGAATAAAGCCACATATGATGATATGAATATGTGAATGATGTTAAAAAAGTTAATTTTCTTCTCTCTTCCTTTTTCTTGTTTCTACTCCCAATTATATGTGTGTTGCTTGTGTCAAAAACTTCCTACATTTTATTATAATTTTGTGTATTTCTTCCTACTTACAGTTCTTTAGTTCAAGTCCATTAGCCTGTGACCTCTCGGGTCTACCTGCAATGAACAAAGAGGAGGACGAGCCAACTCAAGCTTATGAGCGGAAGAGGTATGTTATCTATTTAGAATCTGAAGTTTCTTATTCTGTCAGAAGTTGAGAAGTGCTCTATAATGATTTCTTCTGTTTAGTTTCCGAGGGACTGCATAAACTTTAGAACATTACATTTGGTTAACATACATAAAGAAGATTCACATAAATTTGAATCTAGAGTAAAGTAAAATGCACAATCAAAGAATAAGTAGACAATAATCTACAAGATGATTTTCAAGTGTAAAGAAAGTATGACTGGCAACATTTCTATGAAATTCTTTTATAGTAACAATTTATACAAGTAGAAAAGGATAATGAGATAAAATCCTTTGGTTATTATGAAAACTAAACAACAAAAATGCAGATACAAACTCTCAACTCTGAATCAGTTTTTAAGGGGAAAAACGATGCTCCAAAATGTGAGTATAAGTATTTTTGTTAAATGTAACTTGACTATTTTTCATGATCGGCTTAACGGTTTGCTACGTATCAATGCTTTAACAAAGTTGTGTTTGGATGTTCCATTACGATTGAATTGGTTGACTCTCGTAAATGGTGCCATTATGAAAATGGAGCTCTTAACGGAACTGAAAGTGAAAAGATAAAAGATTGGAAGAAAGAAATGTAATGAAATTCTAAAAGGTCCATATTGTGAATGACATTGAAGAAAACAAATAATTTCATTTAAATTCCACCAAAAACATGACTGGACTAGTTTCTATGATCTCTAAAATACAGTGGAACTGCAGTAAGTTCCATGGGATGTGCAAATGCCTCATAAGTGAACCATCTGATTCTGCCATTCTGTCTTGTAGGAACCGGACTTCAAAAACAAAGCAACAGTCTCGAAAAAATCGTGAAGTTCATGGAAGAAAGGACTCGATTATTGAACAAGCCAAAGAAGATTCTAGATCCTTCCAAGAGGTAAATTGCACTTCCAATTTAGTGAGTTCCATAAAGCAATGAATTTTGATTTAGTTTACTTGGTTTTTTTTTTTTTTATAAATATTTTAGTTGTTTGATAAATATTTTAATTGAGTAAACTCTAATGACAAGTTTATGAAATACTTTAATTTTGTAAAGGACACACTTGCATTTACCATGTGTGCAGTAGCATGTTTGATGAAAAATGACGTAATTTGTTTGATATGGAAGAATCATTTCATTTTTATTTTTTTTTATAAGTGAAGTGAAGAATCATTTCAATTTATATAGTATGAATATTTCATTTTATATCAATTTTCTGATTCAATTTCCTTAGAGATGTTTTATCTAATAATATCAAACATTTTGCTATTAAAGCAAGCAAAAGCCATTTATTATTTTTGTGGAATATCAAACATTTTGGTGTGTGGGGTTGCTTCTCAAAACGCAAAAGCAACACATTTTGTGTATTTCAGGAAGCAACATCAACACAGAAGCAGTTTTAAAAACTTGGCCAAACACACCCTAAGCCATTGAAAAACCATTATTCCTTAAAAACACTTCCAAACACACTAATATATACTCACAAACTAACAATTAATTCCTGTTTAAGTGAGGAGCAATATATTAAAAACTAAGCTGAATCCAGTGAGTCCCGCATTTTTTGTGTTTCTCAAAAAATTGATCCTCGAATCTGGGACAATTTTTTATATTGATATTATTTAATTTGTTTTTTTCTTGTTATTTTAAGCAGGAGAAGCTTGCAGAGCCATACTTGCACAGTCAAGAAACGGGAACTAGTGCAAGCAGCACTTCCTCCAGTATAAAACCAAGCAGGAACGACGAAAGCACACCTCACTCCCCTTCCCCAGCTTTTCATTCTAATCGAAACCGGTCTGCGAGAACTGAGGCACATCCTAATGCTGTAAAGAACATCAAGAACTTTCCCATCTTACTGGCTTCTCTATCAGATGCTTCCAACCCTATTAATATGGGAGACAACAGTTTTTCTCTCAACCGCCGGTCCATCTCTACTGTTGATTTTCGGAAACTTGATCTGGAGAAGATATCAAAACTATTTGGATTGGAAGATCATTAGACTCTGGAAAAAATGGTATGCATATTTGGCTTAGACATTTCTATGTTTCACAAGTTACATTTCTCTGTTTCACTCTTTTACTTAATTGAACTGAGCTATAAATAAGTCAATAGTTTTTGCGTTGCTTGATGTTGATCTGGGTGGTTTGCTGATGGAAGATCCAGCAGAAAATTGTTAAGATAATCACATGTATTTCTATACTAATTTTCTGTAGTTAGTTGGGTTTGGTAATTGGTATGGCTAAATAAACAAACACAATGGCCCCAAAGGTTATATAGTTTAAAGGGTATATTCTTTATAATGTCAAAACTTATAATTAGTTAACCAAAATGATTGTATTAGTTGTATTAGGTTCTCCATCCCTCAGTGGGACCAAAATTATGTAATGACTTAATACTATAACGAAAATAATTTACAGTTCGACTCAACTAGCCGAAGTGATAAAGCTGATTAGACACGTGATAATATCACCCATGAAATTACAATAAATTACTTGGTGTGTCTTTATGTCTAAGTCGGCTTGCCAGTTCAGCCTACAATAGCGATACTCAAAGTAAATTTTGTTTTGTACAAACACCCTTCACGTAACACCATCCAAATAAAAACAGCAGAAATTATTTACTAGCTTAATTACCTGTCAGATGTCAAGTTTTTTCTTGATTCTTTTGCAGAAAAAAAGGGGAGAGAGAGAGAGAGACCGGGGATCCTCTTAATTAAATTTGGATTAGGGGGATGCAAATATAGAGATAGATACATGTGCCGGCTCCTGCGCTTTTAAACTATTTCTTTGATTACATGACTGAAAGATGGATGCATGAGATCGAATGGAAAACCATTTTGTAAGTTTTTTGACAGCATCCATATATGGATTCAAACTTGAATTTCCTTTCTGTCCCCCCCCCCCCCCCCCAAAAAAAAACTATACATGTTTATTCATTATTTTGTTGGAAAAAAAAAAAAACTAGTAAAACACAATTATCCATCACAGCTCAAAAGAGGCCGACTGGTTGCCAAAATCAATGCATAATTCATAAATACTTGCACCAATTCAACATGACTACATACATTTCAACAACAAAAACACACTTAAAACATGTTTGGTTGGGGGACAAACCTTTCCCTTTTATCATCCAATAAGAGAGAGAGAGAGAGAGAGAGAGTGAGTGAGTGAAAGCAAGTATGATCCGCGCACACAAGCACATATATATATATATATATATATATATATATCACGAATCATAGAAGTCATCTGTGAACTTGCTCTTGATCCACTTGAAGCTGTTTCTTAACGATGATTTGAGCTTACCTTCCACTGTGTACATATCGTAGGACGCCACTCTCTTCCTCCTCTTGACCTCTGGGTTGCTGTTGGGGCCGTTGAAGCTGTATGACTTCGTTCGGTCCTCGAATCCGAGACGAACTTCCGAGTAGGAACATGTGTAGTCTGTAAATGATCTGCTCTTCTCCATGATCAGAAAAGCTCGAGAAGGAGAAAGACATATAGTTCCATTGACATAAAGTTCCATTATATAGTAGAAGCCGCAGAAAAGTCATTAGTTGTGTCTTACATGCAACACATTGTGCACATTAGTGCGGTCTGCATGGGCCCTGACGTGACCTGATTTTGATGATAAAAAGATTTGCATCGAGATCCGTGTGTACAGCAACATAACATACATAATGGTGAATATATATATATATATATATATATATACATATATGTATATCTATGGGGAGACTGGCACACCACACATAGCCTGCCTATTGTTAATTTGTTAAGAGGACAATGAGAGAAATATCAGCCAACGTGTGTGGTCAATTGAAAATAAAATAAAAAATAAAATGGGTCACGTGCATGTCACGTGAGGTTTGATGGGATGGGATGATGTTATTTGCTGTAATAAATGAATGAAATGTAAGATAAATGGTGGAGGGAGCAGTTGAGGTTAATGCATCACTGATATCCGATGGGCTTGGAAATGGAAGCAGAGTCACTTAAAAAAGTTAGGCCATGGGTTGTGGGGCCCATTTATAGTACAGGCTTTGAGTGCTCTGTCGGGCCCACGTGGTCCAATGGACCTTGGAATAGACAACATTGGTGAGTGCTAGCTCCACTTTATGCAAAGGTGATGGCCGTTTTATGCTTTAATTTGTGGGCCTTTTGTGTTCTCATGCTTACCATTAGGAAGGAAGGAGCCTTTCATCTCTACCCTCTACTCTCTAGAAGGTGTCAGATCCCAAATATATGTGTATATCCCCCGAACAAAGCACTTTCTACTTACCTACCCACGACTATATATATATATATGTCTCAAATTTTTATACCAAAAATTTATATTTCAAATAATGTGACAATAATTTATAATCATAATATTAATGAACTATTGCCGCATAACAAAAACTAAAGTGAGGAAGCCAGCCAAAATAAGTGTAGCATGAGTAATGGAAAGGCACTGCATTTTCTATTGGCTGATATTTGATGTGCATTATCAGAAACAGTGGCTGTCCAACTTAGTAGCTGCCATATATATATATATATATATGTCATGAAAGTATAATCTTTGATGACATAATTGTTGATGACTCAAATCTTGAAGTTGGTAACAAGAGTCAAGAGTGACATACAATGTTTTATTTGAGCGCACTGCAGCAAGTGCTGCCCAAGTTGCCTCACATCCCCACCAGATTATGCCTCTAAACTTGCAAACGCATAAATTCTTAAAATGACCACACTGTATTGATGGTGTCTAGTCCATTTCATCATGCTAGACCAACGGCCAACAGATCAGGAGACAAATTTTAAAGGACAGACGCCAATTTTGGTGCCACTTGCAAGGGTGGGTGGATGGATGGATTCCAGATACAATTTCCAACTACTAGATAAATCATAAACCCACCTCTACTTTCGTCCATCCATTTGGAGGTGATCGCCAACAATTACAGTGAAGCGTAGTTATTCAAGTTGATTGACGGCTGAAGAAGTCCGCACCATCCTCAACATCATCAGTTTTGATGCTTCCGCATTGAGCCATCAGTATTCTGTACACTCTCTTAGAACAAACCTCTCCTAGTCTTCTATCCTCACCAAGTAACCCCTCTATTGTCAAGTCTTTGAGCAGAAATTCCTTCTCATGGACCTGCCATTTATATTAAAGAAGCCAAGTTACATCTTAAATTCTTAATTCACTAATGCTCCCTTCAATAGGTGTGAGAAGACAGAAAGCTGACAAACATTTATTTCAAGTCATGGCAAAATATCTTAGACACATTGGCAATATATGAAAAGCTTCCGGAAGGCTTAAAATATAGCAAACTCGTGAACTTGACAAGCAAAATTGGAAAAGAATTGATAAAATGTGGGTATTTTCTAAGTTTAGGAAAAATAACAAATGCCCCGCACATTGAAAATATATCAAAAAAAATTCCAATATCCCAAAAATTTAACATTCAAAAAGAAATGTGAAACTAATGACATCCAATTAATTTTTTTTTTTTTTTTTTTATAAATGCACGCCAAAGCAATAAAATACATGCTCAAGTCAATATAGAAATACTACGTAAAATTTTGATGCATCTTACCATCAGGATATATCATAATAGACACAAAAACATCCCAAAATGAAGATACTTTTTATCAAGGCATTGAATCTGTGTGCCAATTGGCTTTTCCTATTGGTGCCCACTTGTTTGATGACAAATGATTGAATGGTCATCCGCATTAGACAAATTCTAAGGGGTTATTATCTGGAAATAAAAAATCCAGCAAATGAACATCAACTATGTTGAAACATTTAAACAAAGAAACGACAGTAGGCTCCTGTTTTCCTTAAAATTTCAGCAAAACCCACAGAATACCTTTTCCCTCCCTTGGAACTCCTGCAAGGACCAGGCTTAGTCCTTAAAACTCAAATTTTCATTTCTTCAAACACTAACATTACCAATATACATGCTACTCCAAAGACTTATCAATTTTTAGTTCTTAGCCCTCCAGTGTTTGTCCCTGATACAAAATTGGAAAAATAGCCATTGACTTTCAGAAAATGGGTCATCCAAGAGGTGGTACGCCAGTTGAACAGTGTAATAAAGGCATAATATAGATAGTGTCACATTAATCAAAGGGCAAAAATTACTTTTCAGTTACCAACAGACGAGCCTGTTTATGTTGGACGGAAAAGTAAAGTCTATTGTATTATTACTCACCGATCTACTAGGATCCATGTAAATACTTAAAAGGGATTTCATTGTGGGGTATTTTTTCCATACAGCAATAGCAAATCGTGGTTGTACCTTCGGGATAGCTATCAATGCTTTTAACCTGATGTAAAAAAGCAAAGTCAGGAGGAACACAAATGCAATACCCATATTGGTATCAAATTAAGGCATCAAAATAAACTTGAAAGCCAGAAATGATTGCAGAAGGAAAGAGTCCACTCAATGAAATGTTATTGTAATTCTTTTCAAGCACATCTAAGCACAATAATCAAATTGGACATCCATGATTCAGTGCACATAGAAAAAGCTAATATATTCAAGCAAGTGAATAACAAAAAATTCAATATAGCACTAATCAAGATAACTGTGTATCACGGGTCAAATGACAAACAAGGTGAAAATTTTATATGGATAAAATTTATTAGCAGGATTAAGGCAGGACTAAGGAGTTAGGACTGCCCAATTTTGAGAAAACTCTCTCTCACTAAAACAAGGGTACTTCAAAAAATTTTAAAATAAAGATTAAAGATTACATGTTTTGAATGGCTAAGCCCAATTTTGTTAAAAACTTCCAAGGTTCTCACCTCATGACTGAGCCAAGCTCATACCCATGGTGGTTACATATTGTAGCTTAAGGCTCACAACATACAACTCAAGGCTGGAAGCTTCGTTTCATTGCCAATAATATGGATTTTTGGCTCAGCCAAGCTACTATCCATGATGGTTGCATGTTGTAACTTAAGGCTCACAACATATACCTCAAGGCTGGAAGTTCCATTTCATTGCCAAGAATATGGATAAAAAGGAAAAAGAAGAGTTAAACTAGTAGTGGTCACTGAGGCAATTATGAAATTCGATTTTATTTTATTTTCCCCCCATCTTAGCAATTAAAAGAAGCTTAAGTGTTCATCATCCCTCACTCAAGGTTTCACTTCTAGTTTGTTTTAAACTTCAACTTCACATAAAAGACTTAAATAGTAGATATCAAACGCATGCAGAGTTCCTTTAATGCTTTTTTTTTTTAGAATTTTTTTATTATATATATTCATGTGACCATGATCCACTAAAACTGTGAACAAACAGATATGATAACGTAAATTTCTCTTGCCACTTACAGATTAATATTTAATCGATATGCTGATTGAACTATTTATGAAGCTTCCACTCTATGCACTTGATTGCATACTGTATGTAGACAGCTTTAGAATTCTCAATTTTATATTAAATTACACTATTTTATCTGCCAAAACAAAAGAACATTTACAATTGTGGGTATCAGGTTCACCTCGCTCTGGCTATGCCACATGTCTCTGTAAGTGATGGCCCACTTTCAAATATAAGGGTTACATTAATGAAGTACGGGCAAGCAGAAACCCATTATTTGGGCCCAAAGTCTTATTTGGGCCAACTTGTCGCTCATTGAAAGAGACCCACGGCCAAAGGCAACATGATGGTTAAACAAGTCTCTCAATACAAGTTACCAACAAACTATAGCTCGGTTGGTACCTCCTTCACCTTCCCATGTGAGAGGTTGAGGGTTCAAGTCTCTTTATGGGCAAAGCGTGTGCGTGTGATTTACCTATTAAAAAAAAAGTCTCTCAACACCAATGTTTTAAAACCCAGACCGTTAGACGAACCAGAAAAAAGACTGAGTCACGGGTCATTGGTTCAACCGTTGGGTCAATCGGAATCAATCCGTAATGTCATAATTATGTAATAAATATTTTTTATTAATATTAATAATATAAAAATCTAAAATAACGTATAATAATTCGGTATTATAAATATAACAAAATTTGTAAGATAATTTTTACAAACAAAATTGAAAATTTTGTATCAAAAATACAACTAAGAATAATGATCAAAGTGATAAATCATAATAATTCCACGTAAGAGACTTCAAAAGTATGAGAGAATGATTTTAATATTTAATTATCCATAAATTTCTATAGCATATAAAAAGGTGATGTATATTCGCGTGAGAGAAAATTTAATGAAATTGACTTTAAAAATAATATGAAAATGCTCCATGTTCCCACATCGAATATGAGACACAAGATCAGTGTTTGTATCATTATGAAAAGTATCAGCTGTCCCACATCGGTTACTTTGTTTAAAGCTAAAGAAACTCTAACCCTTTGAGTATGCCTTTCAATTCAAGCTTAAAGCAGCTCATTGGAAGCCTCTCAATCATTTCTTCTGATTTGACAATTCAAAAAGTTAAATTATAACAATATTAAATGGTTAAATTAAATAAATAAATGCATGATGTAAATATAGTAGATATGGCATTCAACGTAGTAGTTCAAAGTTCTATTCTTGCTGACACTTGTACAGTGAAAAATTCACTGAGTCGGACATCAAGTTGATTCGTTGAACCGTCAATGGTTCATTTAACCCACCGGTTTGACTATTGGTTCAGGTGGTTTTTAATAAAATGAATGGTTTTTTATGTTCAAACGGTTTTGGAGATTCATTCGGACTGGATCATGGTTTTTCTGGTTGGACTGGCCAGTCCGGTCCGGTTTTTAAAACATTGCTAAACACAAGTTCTTTAAAAGACCACCAGGGATAGTTCCTTGAATGAGCCCATAAGCACTATTCCCCGAGGTGGAAAGTTTCACCTCTTTGGAATAAAGATTCTCAATGTGGTAATGATGGGGGCATTAACCAAGGCCATTCAAGTGTGAAATTCCAAACGGAATGCTAATAAATTGATCTGACTGTTGTGGTCAAAGCAATGTTCCAACGGTAGGTCTGCAGTGTTCTACAACCCCGGACCTGCGTCTATTATATATTGCAACCTCGTGTTCATGGTATCTTATAGACTCGTGGTCATTATTTAGAACTATACATGCTAGGTTATGACCCCACGTTCATGTTCTAGTATTGTACGTGTCGACTTATGGCTCGACAGTCATGGTTCAACACTACACGTTTTGGGTTATGACCCCACAGTTATAGATCAGTACTATATCTGTTAGGTTCTGATCCAGGGACGAGGCACAAGCTTGCTGAGTCTTGATCCTCTGGTCTCGGTTTAGTATTATACGTATTGGGTCTTGGCCCCATGGCTATTGTTCGATAACAATTGTGATACACCGGGTTGTAGCCCAATTCAGGAATAAGGTACATGTGGCTTGGAGGATTATGGCTGGCGGCTTGGTTTAGCTTGAGAGTGAACCTTCTTGGTTGTACCCTAACTAATGGATGAAGAATATCTGTCACATCTTCCATGATTCTGGGAAACCCTAATGGTCCAATCGTATGGACACCGTGACCTAAGGGCCAAGACAAGAAATTTTCCTAAGCTAACATCACCGCCGGTCCTCCTTTCTCATTGGTTTGCCCTGTCACTCTCCCTTTTCTCCTCTTGTCCTAAATTCTTTATGTTTTTTAGGTCGAGCTAGCCTTTGGCTCCCTAGTATGGTTTTTTTTTACCTTGCACTCTGTCTCATAGTTTTCATTATTGAACTGGATCAATGAGGGACTGGTTCATGGTCTATTAGTTCAGCTATGGTCAACCAACTGAACCACTTGTTATAAATATGAATTATTTTAAACAGATTTTATAGAGATAATTCATATAAAAGGCATGTTCCTATAAATATAAATTTTGATAAATTAATAACAATAAAAGAGTTGCATATTAGTGGCTTTTGTCCATGTGCACCAACTACTATTAAAAATAGTGCGTCATACTCCCCTAACATCACATTTTGTACTTGGTACTGTGCATGAGAGGTAAACTTGTACACCCTATGTACTCCTCGAGCCAGACACATACTTTTTGTCCTAGTTTCTCTATGACTCTAGATTGCCTTAATTTTCACCCTCCATGAAAATCCTAGCATCAAACATGTTAATTGCTTCTACCCCTCATAAACAAAAATAAAGTACATCGGCAAAATAAATCATGCCCTTGTCCACTAAAACACCACTTTCCTGTGAATATACTGTTTAAAAGAATAGTCCATGAAACTTAAATCCTCACACATCAAGGTTTACGTTGTGCACTAAAATGCACAAAGTATAGATTCACATCCTCCTCATACAACAATATAACATGGCCTCAATAGAATGTCCAAATACCTTCAACAACTATTCTGTTCACTAAAGATTTGAAGTATATGACAAGAGAACTTCAAAGATTTTTAGTTCTTAGATCAGGAACGGCAGGTGGAGTTTTAATTCTCCCATTTTAAAGAATTCATACAGCCGCTTATGTGGAGAAAATTACAAGAAACTAAAAATTATGTCAGCGAAAAAAGTAAATGACCATTCACTATTAATATAAAGAAGGAATCACAGCCACATGAAGCCAATCTTCTACATCCATTCCACATTCTCTAACCTCAGCATATACTAATTCAATAATTTTTTTATTTTTTATTTTTTGATAAGTAAAGACTATGTATTATAAACAAGGCGCAAAAGGGAGCAGGCTTAATACAAAAAACGAGAGCTACATATAACCCCCTATACTATTAAGCTCTCCCAAAAAATCTTCCAAATCAAAAGGAGAAATGGGATATTTTCCTACAACCCACAAATGAAGAATGTCTAAAATACACTTTTTTACAATATGAATAGGATTCTCAATCCCCTGAAAAGTACAGCTATTCCTCTCCAACCAAATAGTGTTCCATTCCTTCTTACCCCTTTTAGACAGGCAAGTCGCACTCCAACAAGTCACAAGGTCTGTCACCAATCTAGGCATAACCCAACACACCGCAAAAACAGAGCACAACAATACCCACAATTCTCTGGCCACTGAACAATGAAGGAGATGATTCACAGACCCAGCTGCATTCTTATACATGCAACACCTATTAGAAATGATCTTTCCCCTCCTCAAATTATCAAATTGTGGGGATCGCTTCCCCAGCTTCTGTCCTTGCAGAAAAAGAAACCTCTGAGGGGACCTTCGACTTCCAAATTCCTTTCCACAAAAAGCTCATTCAGCAATTCCCACACAAAGCCCTATAGAACGAATTTACACTAAACTCTTTGTTTGGACCTAGAGTCCATTTAACCAAGTCATCCCTATCCACCACCATATAGCAACCACAAAGGAGCTCAAGCAAAGCCTCCAGAATGGCAACTCCCAATCTTGAAATGCTCTCATAAAGATTGGATTCCAAACTATCTCATTATATGAAAAATGAATGTAATCTATCAACCTTACCTCCGTATCCAAAGCAATGCAAAATAAATCTGGAAATCTACTCTTCATAGACAAATCCCAATTGTGATTATTCCTTCTATGAGCATTCGCCATACAGAGAAAGAAACGCATGTTCCTATCACCTTCCCTAAGCCACAATGATCTAGATTTCTACCTCCAACTAATCTCCTCCATCAATCCAAGTGTACACTTCTCCACTTGCCTCTCTTCCCTTCTCTCTTTCTCCTCTAAAAATAACCTATCCGCCCCTTCCTTTATGTCTAAGACTACAATATCTTTCAAAGCTTAATTCTTCTTTACCTCCACCCACCCAGAAACCTCTTTATTCCAATTTTTTAAACCTTCTTCAAAATTTGAAGCTTATTTGCCAAAACAAAACTAAGATTCCCTACACAACACAACCTTGCCACCAATCTCTTAGCCAATGAAACCCTCCACTTTCAACAACATATTATTGAATCTGAACAGACCTTTCCTATTATGAATACCACCACAGTCAAGGAGAATGGGAAAATGATCCAAAGCAATCTGAGGCAAAGTTGCTTGCATCACCAAAAAAAAAAAAATTGCTCCTCCCAATATGTTGAGAGCAAGAATCTATCAATCATGGACATAGACAAACACTCCCTACTATTGGCCCAAGTAAACAAGCCTCCTAAGGGAATATCCATCAACTACTGAGACTTGAGGAAATCAGAAATTTCCCTCGTTGCCTCAATAATACCATCACAACCTATCCGCTCCCAAGGATATCTAAAAGTCTCCACCAATATACCAAGGGGCCTTCCTGCCTAACAACTATCCACTCATCCCATAAGGAATTTCTTCAAGCATCTAGATTCGGCCCACACACCCCAAAGAAGACGCATTTAAAATTTTTCCTCCATATTCATGAATAAGCAAGACATAAAATACATGTCATCCTTTTCCCAATTTTATTCAGCAATCTTATCCCAAAAAAGGAGAATTCCCTCTGCTGCAACTTCAGCATTCACCACAATCCAATCTGTAAATTGCCCACCCCTTATACTTCTAACCAGTCCCCAAGTCATATGGTCCACTTTTGTTTCTAGAAAACAATCCAGATATGCTCTCCACTTTCTCAGACCAATTTTGATTACTTTCCTTTTACCCGGGTCATTCATACCTCAAATGTTCCATGAAATTAATTGCAGCTTCATGGAGACACTGCAATATCGGAAACATTCCTGTATTTGCCCTTGTTCTCTTTTCCCTTCCTCCCTTCATAGTTCACAGAAGACACAAGCCTTTTTAGTTCCTGAACCCGTTTGACTGTTGAACCCCCTTTCCTTCTTCGAGCTTCCAACTTTGCCTGTTTACCCCATCATTGATAAATGGCTTCAAATAATCTGAATGTCTCATCTTTAAACCCTTCAAATGTAACTCCCAAAAATCCACTGAATTCCTTTATTTTCTTCATCACCCACTCAGAAGCTGTGTCACCGGTCCCTTCCAGTAGAGAGGATTCAACCATTGAACCTGTTTTCCTCTCTAGGATGAATCACTGCCAAAGCTTGGCAGTCTAGAGGTTCTATAATCCCCAGCTCCTCTAGAATCATCCGAGACGGCATTTCATCCTGTGTTACCTGTTCAACCAACTGGTCTACCTGATTCCTTGCTGGATTCTGCATCCCCATATCATCAAAACTTCCCCCTATGTATATCCTCAAAACCTCCACAACCCCTCTGCCCCCTCTCTTCAATTCTGGAATGGCCATGTACTGCATAACTTCCCGCTCCAAATCCAGCACACTGTTCATACTCTTGTTGACAGTTCTCAAAGTCTTGCTCCACCACTGCTAAAATCCCGTCCCCATTTCCATGCCATCCTCCTCTATCCAATACACCAGAGTCCTGATCCTCCTCACCCCTGTTTGTGTCATCTCCTTTTTCCACTATCGAGAATGTCTCCTTCATGGTATCTTTCCTGGTGCAGTTATCTACCCTTGCCACATCTTCCTTTCTTTCATTTTCAGTTGAGAGGCCACTGGATGATCCCACCTCCCAATTTCTTCGAACCACCCCATTCCTACCCTGTACAAGAACTGTCAGACCTTGCTTGTCCTCCTCTTTGTTGTTGTATTCACCCATAATTTGTTTTTTATTTCTCCCTTTTGACCAAGTGTTCTTCTCATTACAGTGACTGTAACTCCCTCGAGCTCCAGTCATTTGTTATTGATTGGAGAAGATGGACTGAACTGAAATCAGGGTGCACCTTACATCGTACTCCTGTTGGGCTAATGTCTGACTTGGCCAATCCATCTTAGACAACCCAAGTAGTGAGTCCACCCCTTCTTGCTCATTACCCAAGCCCATTGCCTCAAATTGACTTCCTGGGCGTGACGAGGGCCTGCATCAGCTTTTAATGCCTGACTCTGGGCTTGGGGTTCCTTAGCTTTTGGGCCCACCACTTTGCCACTTAAATGAATTGGGCCTATCTTCCCTTAGCTCCAGCCAATGGGCCTGCATTTAAATCCCTAGATAACGGCCCAACCAACCAATTAGTACTCGTCTCCCCTACCATGTGCCCCCACGAGCCTCTTTTAAAATTTTTAAAAACTATGATGTGGAAACCTCTGCATATGCCACCTCACTTCTTCTCCTGCGGATGAAAGCCCCCCACGTGGCCCTATCCATTATGCCCTTCCACACCTAACCCCACACACCTCTTCCATGTGATTCCCACATGCCTCTATCTTCTCCATCACCATCTCCTCTGCAACTATCAGTCTTAACCGAAAGTTTGCCTCCTTGTCACAAATGCCCACTCCGGTCACCATCCTCAGTGTTGTCTCCATCCAAACTGGCCCCACTACCCTCCACAGCACCACACCCACAACCAAGGCCAACAGTGGCTTATCTGAGGGTTTTACTTTCATACAAACCCACCTGAGATGTTGCCTTTCTGTCATCGCCAAGTTTAGCTCAATGAAGCCCCCAACTTATCCCCAATCACCTTGAAAATCTCCAATCCCAAAAATGTAATGGAAGACCCACTATTCTGATCCAAATGTCAGATTAGAGCACCCCTCTTCTCTGACAGCCTGCTACCAAAGTCCACCAATCAAGCATCAACCTCTGAAAGTCCATTCCCCAAATTTAAGATCCTATGCACTTCAGTTTTTGACGGAAACAACAATTAGAATAAAGAGCCACCCATTTCATAAACTTGCACCCCTGTCGATACCTTCCACCACTCATCCACCCATTTTTGTAATTCTCTATTCATCGGAGCTTCCTGGTGCAAGGAAGTCTACTCCCGCCTTACAAGACTCCCAATCCACCGACACCCTACAACAGTCACCCTCCATGTTCACCACCACCATAGACCTCATCTCCAGCCAAATCTCCTTCGCCATGACCTCCATATATGTTCTACTGGTCATAGATGGTGGAACATTTCTTGCATCAGCATATTGACGAGCATTGCCAATTCCATCCACCCTCTTCTAGGGCTTTTTTTTTGTAAAATCAAAGACCGAATGTTTTTTGGTTTGATGCCTCTTCATCCAAAAATCATCTTTTGCCACCATTGCCTCGAAAGGAGCAGCAAATCCTCAACTCGTTACATTCTGACTTCAATGCATCCACCATTGTTGCTGCAATACATCGGAGAGCTTCGTTTCATACCACACTGAGTTAACTCGTCCAAAATCCTCTCTCATCATGATCAGAAACCTCCTCCAGATCATGTCTTCCTGTCGATCTGGAATATTTGTCTCGTCTCTCTCGTAAATCATCTCATTCTCTTCCTCACCACATTATGCATTGCATTTTTTATGGATACTTTCTTATGATTCCATTTATAATGCAAAGAAAGATAGCACTGCCTAGCAAACTATCTAAATACGATCTAAAAACATTGTAAACTAGGACAATGACACAAGGGTCAACACTGAACATAAACATGGGGTTCCTGAAGCAGTAAAGTAAGAAAAAGCAAATGTTATGTAACCTTGTCCATGCAGATGGATGTTTGGCACAAAGGCAAAACAAGAAGGCTAAATTAGTCACTTTGTTATGTACTTTGAGGTTTGTACTACAAATTTATAAAAACTAAATAAAAATGTCTTTTGAAATTAATGGAATGATGTTGGCCATGTTGGGTTGACATAGAAGATAAAGATGATGACCATGTGACTTTGCATAGGTTTGTAACAAAGGTGTTTGCTCGTACAGAACTACCCTTTTTAAAACCTCCACTTTATAGTGATAACTTGATATCTGATATCATATGAAACTACTTACCACAAGCTCTTTTTGATTAGATTCGTGTCAACGCAATCCTTGGGAATAAGGGATCCATTAGCATTTACTGACAGTGGTGTTAACTTCTTTCTGCAATTTAAAGTATAAAAAAAGAGTAGATTTAGAATAGTGACTAGCAACAGTAGGAATAAGCATGGGAGAGCAAGAGTGAAAAATGAGAAAGATGAAATATTTCTTAGCTAGTTTGTGGAAACATGGATCTTTAAAAAAGACAATGAATCACAGGATTTTGATTTGGTTGACTGATTTATATAAGATCAGCATGCAGCTACTCTTTCTTTCCTGAGTATAGAGCTGGAGATAGGCTCATTACTAGAATCAGAAGGGATATAAACAATAGTATATGGCTAAAGTTGTTGCAGCATAGTGGTAAAAGTGCTGCCATCCAAAGGATCAGAGGTTCGATTCTCATTGCTGTTCAATTAAGAGAGAAGAGGGGGGGGGGGGGGGGGGGGGGGGTGGTTAATAATACAAAAGAATTGGAAACTAGTTTTATTTTTTTGACTTGAGTTCCCTAGAGGGATTTCTTTAATCAGTTAACACAAAAAAGAATAAATGTAAAACAAGGAACCCAACAAATGTCCCTGTAGGAAATTACTTAAGTATTGGATATCTAAACATACCCATTAAGGCTACTGATGGTTAAAGGTAACCAAGCATGAGAAATTAGTCTTGGCCATCCAACAAAAGTCCCCTAACTTGTATACAGTTGTTGCTAACATGCCACACTTTTGGGAATGCAGTTATGTATTAAGAGAAATAAGAAAATAAGATTGTGGATGATGTAACAGTGATCACAAAATTTCCCTCCTCCACAAAGAACAAATTTTCCCAATGAAAGTGCTCTGGCCCAAACTAGATGAAAAATCAAAAATCAATCTAAACCTCTTTGAATTAGGGCACGAAAAGGGATTTTGGCAGGTTTAGAGTTTGAGTAGGAAACTTCTGAACATTAAAAACTTACTTTGAGAGAGAGAGAGAGAGAGAGAGAGAGAGAGTATACAAATTACTTCACCACATGATGTTCAGGTGATATGTTAAGCAGTTACTAAAAAAACGTGAGACAAGTAGGGTATGCATTTTTTTTTATTGACTCCATATGTATCCATGAAATGGCCATCCAAAAGAATGGGTTCAACAATATCTATATTATCAGCCTATGCTCTAAACCTAGAATTGTTCTAGAATTAATTATTGAAATATGACCTATGACCATCAAGTACCTAAATTGGCAAGAAGCCAGGCTGCATGTCAAACCAACAATATGTTCGGCTAGCTCAGCTTCGTCTATGCACTGCCTTGAATGCACCCTTACGAAATGAGTGGTTAATTTTGAAAACTCCTGTAAAAATCACAAATTTCAGATATTGATACAAAAAATATGTGCTGTTTAAAGCTCGTCTATTAAATGCTAGCAACAAAAATTTCTCAAATTTTGATGATTGAAAATTAATGATTCCATAACCTCCTCAACTGGTGGGCGTCTCCAACCACTACAATTTCTGGGGTTCTTGTACTGTTCTTGTTCCCTAGCACACAAACCAAAGACAGTTGTCTCAAACTGTTCAACTCTTACATAAGTATCGTAAATGAAATTTTCGGTACCCAACCCCCCCCCCCCCCCCCCCCCCAAAAAAAAAAAAAAAAAAAAAACGTAACACACACAAACACCTGCAAATAAACAATGTGATTGTATATAGAGGAGTACATATATAATGAAATTGTATTATTTTGCACCCCGGACAAACTTAGCATCAAAATTCTCAGTACAATTAATTAATGGGAAGACAGGTTGAGCCAAAACATGAATGACAGATGATTAGCCACTTGAAAAGGAAAGGAGTAGGTTGGAAAGAAAAACTCATGGTGGTGCTGCCAGAGTACCAAATGTGTGTCCATCAGCCCTTTCTTTGAGCAATGAATTTCCAACATCAAGTGTTCACCAAAGAGTCGTATCATTTCATTCTCCCTTTTCCATTTTTTTTTGGGCCGAGCTTCAGTAAATTTTGATTAATAATGTTCTAGTTTATTATTATCCTCTTATTAACGTAATAACTTTATTCCCACAGATGGACACTATAAGACTACTTTTTCTTTCCTATTCGCAAGAATGTTGGCAACTAACTTTTTTACCATGCACCATACGAATCTCCCAGGAAATTGGAAGGTGTGCTGCATACAAGTCTCCCAGAAATTAGAAGGTTTGATACAATTGTACATCCATATTTGTATTGCAAACTGTTAACTTATTGAGTTTGTCTCTGAAATCAGAAATAGATTTCTGTATTTCTGTGTATTTTTTCATATATAAACTATTGGTATTTATAATACAATTGGGAAGAAAAAAAGGAAAGAATCGTATCCTAAACTAAGAGCAAAAAATCTTTCTACAATTTCTACCACTAATTACTCCATAATAATTGGGAATTTCGACACTCCCCCTCAAGTTGGATCGTAAATGTTAATCATATCCAACTTGCAGATGATCTCATCAAAACTAGGCCGAAATAGTCCTTTGGTGAAGATATATTGGTATTTGTTCTTTTGTAAGAACATAGGTCATGCAAATAATTCCGTTCTCAACTTTTTCCTTGATAAAATGTCTGTCCACTTCTACATGCTTGGTCCGGTTATGCTGAACTGGGTTGAGAGAAATGTTGATGGCTGCTTTGTTGTCACAGTTTGATTGGAAATTTTACTGTGACCTGTAGTTCTTCCAAGAGTTTCTTTAGCCACAATCCTTCACATATCCCTTGTGCAGCTGCTCTAAATTCGGCTTCAGCACTGCTTCTGGCCACTACACTTTGTTTCTTGCTTCTCCAAGTAACCAAGTTTTCCCACACATAGGTGCAATACTCAGTAGTGGACTTTCTATCTTCTATTGAACCTGCCCAATCAGCATCTGTGAAGACTTCGACTTCCTTGCGTTCTGATTTCTTGAATAATAGGTCCTCTACCCGAGGAGCCTTTGAGATATCTGAGAATCTTATACACAGCTTCTAGGTGAGTTTCCTTTGGTGAATGCATGCGTTGGCTCACCACACTAACCACAAATGCAATGTCAGGTCTAGTATGCGATAGGTAGATTAGCTTGCCAACTAGTCTCTGATATCTGTCCTTTTCGACTGGATTTCCCTCATCCTTTGGTTTCCTTCCTGCGTCGATAGGTGTGTCACTTGGTTTACATCCAAGCATGCCAGTGTTGGTTAGAGGGTCAAGAATATACTTTCATTCAGAGACACTAATACCCTTTTTTGATCTGGCAACTTCCATTCCCAAGAAGTATTGCATTTGTCCCATGTCTTTTACTTCAAATTCAGTGGCTAGGATTTTCTTTAGTCTCTCCATCTCCACTAAATTATCTCCGGTTAGGATTATATCATCAACATAAACAATTAGAATTGTTTTCATTCCATCTTCAGATTGCTGAAAGAACATAGTGTGGTCTGACTGCCCCTGCCGATATCCTTTACCCTTTATCACCTTTGCAAATCTATCCAACCATGCTCTTGGTGACTACTTGAGACCGTATAGAGACTTCTTGAGTTTGCATAACCGATTTTCTTCTCCCTTCTTACAAAATCCCGGTGGTATTGTCATGAAAACTTCTTCTAACTCACCATTCAGAAAGGCATTCTTAATGTCAAGTTGCTGAAGAGGCCAATCCAAGTTGACTGCCAGTGAGAAGAGGACTCGAACTGTATTCAACTTTGCCACAGGTGTAAACGTCTCTGTGTAGTCAACGCCATAGGTTTGCGTAAACCCTTTTGCAACAAGGCGGGCTTTGTAACGCTCTATTGTCCCATCAGCCTTGTATTTCAAGGTAAAAACCCATTTGCAGCCGACCGGTCTCTTCCCTCTCGATAAATCCATCACATCCCAAGTCTCATTTTTTTCCATTTAATTACTGCATCCCTCCATTTGGGGACCTCCAAGGCCTCCTGAATATTTTTCGGAATTTCTATACTATCAAGGTTAGAGGTAAATGCACGAAACTTTGTAGACAGAGCATTATAAGATATGAATTTTGAGATAAGGTGGAGAGTACATGACCGAGTTGATTTTCTGAGAGCAATGGGTAAATTAGTATCAGGAGACTCAGTTTTATCATCAGAATTGGAAGGGGACTCTTAGATACACGGAGCTATCATCAGTGCCAACTCTCTTGGTGCTTCAGGTGTGAGATGCTTGGTGTACCTTGATTTTGGCCTCCGTGAGTAAACAAGTATCTCCTTGTCCTGTTGTTTTCCTACATCGCCTCTTGAGTTCAAGTTTCCTTCTGTAAATGGCACATTAGAACAGGATCGTGAGGTAGGTCCAATGTTTGGGATAGGCTCAGAAAAGGAGAGTTCAAAGTCTAATAACCGAGCTTCACTCAAATGCCCCCCCCCCCCCCCTCCTCTGAAGAGAGGGTTTTTGGACGTAAGAAGTGTTTGCAAAAAATGTAACATCAAGGCTAACAAAGACCCGTTTGGTGGATGGATCATAGCACTTGTAACCTTTCTGAGTAGTAGAATACCCAATGAAAACACACTTAATAGCTCGAGGATCGAATTTATGCCGATGGTAGGAATGGATATGAACAAAGGCAGTACAACTAAACACACTAAGAGATAGACCAGAGGAGAGGCAAGAGTGAAGGAAGAATTGTTGGAATGTTTGGAGGGGTGTAGCAAAAGAGAGAACACAGCTAGGCATCCTATTGATGAGGTAGGTAGATGTCAAAACAACATCACCCAAAATATTTTGGGCATGTGCATAGTGAACATCAAGGCACGAGCAATGTCGAGAATCTATCTATTTTTTTCGTTCGGCAACCCCATTTTGTTGGGGAGTGTTGACACAAGAACTTTGATGAATGATCCCGTGCTGTTGAAAATAATCACCCAAAGTAGTATTGAAATATTCGGTGCCATTATCAATGCGCAAAATTTGAAGTTGTGTCTGGAATTGTGTTTGGATCATGGAGTGAAAATTGATAAAAACAGAACGACATCAGTTTTATCCTTTAACATGGAAGCCCAACAAACTTTAGCATGGTCATCAATAAATGTAACAAACCATTTGGTATGAGTACGATTAAGAATACGAGAAGGACCCCACAAGTCACTAGTGAATCAGAGTGAACGGTTTGGATGGTTTGTATGTGGATGGCGGAAAGGAAGTACGGTTATGTTTTGCAAGTTCACATATTTCACATTGAAAATCAGAGAACCCTTTATTCGGAAATAAACGTTTCAAATATTGAAAATCGGGATGACCCATTCAAAAATGCCATAACAAAAGTTCACTATCCTTAGAGACGGATGCAGAATCACAAATGGCAATTGGACCCTGTTTTTTCACATCAGCGTCCTCAAAGTAGTAGAGACCAGCACACTCCTTAGCACTGCCAATCGTCGTCCCCGATGATAGGTCCTGAAAAAGACAATGAGAGGGAAGAAACTTAGCAGAGCAATTGGAATTTTTTGTCAACTTAATGGATAACAAATTGCATGATAACTTTGGAACATGAAGAACAAACTCAAGTGTAATAGAGTTAGAAAGGCGAATACTCCCTTTGCCCGCAACGGAGGAGAGGGAACCATCTGCAATTTTAACCTTAAGATTACCAACACAAGGTGAATATGAAGAAAAAATGTTGTAAGAACCAGTCATGTGATTAGAAGCACCACGGTCAATAATTCAAGGAGTTTTTGAGTGAGAGGTAGTAATGAGGGTGCTCAAAAAATTACCTCGGTGTGCTAATGAACCAGAAGGAGTAGGCTGTGGAAGACTGACCAGAGGGTTGGAGGCTAGAAAAGATTTTGTAGAGTTGATCCAACTGGTCAGAGGTAAAGGCACTGCTTGGAGGAGGTGCGCATTTGACTTTTGGAGGGGGCTCGGCCTTAGGGTCAGCAGTAGCGTGATAGCCACGAATGCGATGATTCTACCGTGGTTTCCAATCAGCGGGCTTCCCATGTAGCTCCCAACAGGTATCCTTAGTATAACCAGGCTTATGGAAATGTTCACACCAAGGTCGGCCTCTATTTTGTTTTGGCCCAAACCCAGCAAGGGGCCCTTTTGTTACCAAGGTAGATACTTCAGGCCCAACAGAAAGAGAATCCTCCAGCATCACTCGACGTCGCTGCTCTTCACGCCTCACTTCCGAGAAGACTTCACATGTGGAAGGCAGAGGTCGTCGACCAAGAATATGTCCACGAACATCATTCAAGTCGCGGTTGAGCCCAGCAAGAAACTCGAAGACTCTCTTAGTTTCGAGTTTCTTCTTGTAGCAAGCACTATCGCCAAAGCACTCCTATTTATCGTCGAATCTAAGATCGAGTTCCTGCTAGAGAGTCGTCATCTCCAAGAAATAATCGATGACGTCCTTCTCTCCTTGCTTCATCTGCCATAGTCGAGTCTTGATGTCGAAAATCTGATATGAATCGCCAACATTAGAATACGTCTCTCGAACGACATCCCAATCGTCTTTTGTCGTCTACAAGAAAAGGTAGGTCTTTCCGATGGAAGGTTGCATGGAATTCACTAGCCAAGCAATCACCATAGAGTTCTCGACGTCCATTTCTATAGAGAAGCAGCAGTCTCTGTTGAGGCTGGCTTGGGTGTCACGCCAGTAAGGTAGCCAAGTTTGCCGTTGCCATCGAGCACGAGTCGAATGGACTGAGCCCATTCACCGAAGTTTTTCCCATTCAGCTTCTCCACCGTGATTTGAAGAGGCGAGAGAGAAAGGCCACTGGAACTCATGGTGGAGAGAGCTTCAAACTTGCTGCCGAGGAGCTGCGGTCATGGATTGGGTCTAAGGTTCTGGGTAATTATCTAGGCTGGACAGATGTGGTCTTTCTGGGAGATTTTTTTTTGGTCAAAAAGCACTAGGTTCTAAGATGGTTTAAAAAGAAATTGGGTTGGATTTGGATTATAACCGGGTATGGGTAAAAGAATGGTTGCGAGTTAGCCTCTTGGTTCACCCTTCAAACACAGCCTTTCTATTCTTGTACACTCTGCTTCAATTGGTAAACCATGCGATCTCCGAGATTCGATGATGGCAACACGGCTCACGACTCCGACGGCAACAGGGGGATATGGGGACGACGATATCCGGCACCGACAGCCTAGGAGAAGTTGTATTTTGAAGTGATGGACTGTATTGCGAGGTCCAGGGTTCAATGACGACACGATGGAATTTTTTTTGCTATTGAATTCAGTGACGATCAATCATAAACAATGATGAATAGCGGCTCGATCTGGAGATGAAACTGGTATCTAATGTTGATGCTGGAGCAGATTCCCGCAATTGACGATGATGATCGATCTGGCGTGGGATGATGGACGACGATTCTCCCAAAGACGGTGAGGGATCAAGAGCTTTCTTCTACGACGAAAGGGACAAGTTGTTTCCAACGATGAAGACTGATGGTCAAACTCTCCGTGACAGCGAGCTTCTTTGGCTCTAATACCATGAAATTAGAAATGGATTTCTGTATTTCTATGTATTTTTTCATATACAAACTATTGGTATTTATAATACAATTGGGAAAAAAAAAATGAAAGAGTAAAAAGGAAAGAATCGTTTCCTAAACTAAGAGCAAAAAATCTTCCTACAATTTCTCTACAATTTCTACCACTAATTACTCCATAATAATTGGGAATTTCCAGAGTCTCGTTTTTCAGTTTCCTTTTATTTTATTTTTATATTTGGAAATGATTATTTTTCTTCAAAAATTTACTGCCAGATTTAAAAAAGAAATACATATTTCAAGCAGCTGAGGAAATTGCCCAAAATCCAGCACAGTATTGATAACGTTATCACTATATGCTTGATCACATCTCAATCTCAATTATGATTGGTGTTTAAAGGAAAGAAAAATCCCACCAAAATCTGCACTAATCAAATCTTGATAAAGAAAGAAAATAATTAACATCAAGCAAAAGCTCTAAAAGACTTGTCAAGAAAGAAAAACAAAACAAAAGGTCTAAAAGAGAGTCACCATCAACCTTTTATTGATGTATGCCATTAGCCTATTTGTGACATAGCCAATTGTATGAGATGGATAATGGCTTCGAACAAAGGAAACATGATCCATAAGAGATTCATTCAGAACAAGGCTGCAGAACTCTTTGGCCTCATATACAAGTAACACATATGGAATTTTGATTCCTTCGGATGAAAGCTGCAAAATATTAGTGAGGTCAATATCTTTCAAAAGATAGTCAAAAGTGATATGCTTTAAGGTTAGGATCCCAATGACAATCCTTATCAATGAGTTAGCAAAGTAATCTTATCCTGTTATATCTCTGTATAGGACACGAAACTTGAAGCATACCATGTTGAACATTCAAATAATTATTATACTAATATCAGATTGCTACTGAAAAAGTTCTAAACTGAATGTTCAAAATGCTTGTCTGTTAAGGTTGTACCTGAGTCTTGACACTTTACCTATGAGTAGGCCCATTTTTTCCCATCTCATTTGTGCACGCAGGTACTGCTGATAACCACTCAGTTTGGAATTGTCCAAAAATAAACCACTCAGTTTGGGCCAGGCCATGTAAGACTAAAAAATATCCAAGACATGTCCAAGGCCCCCTCTTAAATCTTCATTCCACAGAAACTCAAAATCAAATACCAGTCCCTTATCTTCATTCTCTCAAAAGCAAAAACCCTCCTTTAGGTCCTAATCCTAAACCTCACTCACCTTCCCTTACGAATAATTGTAAACGTGAGAATACGACAGCGACATCATTCAGCTCGTTTAAAAAATTATTCATATTTTCAATTTCAAATAAAAGGTAAATATGAGTATATATTTCCAGTGAGATAATATATAAATAAAATTCACAAATTATACAAATCATATAACATTTTTAATCATTCAACCAGTCCCACAGGGAATTCCTATTCAGTTTGAATTTAAAATCATTATTAGACTTCTTTTTTTTTTAACCTAAACCACTTGGAGGACAGTTCGCACTGGAAGACTGCTTATAATGCTCTATTCATTCATCAATATTCACGAAATATCATTAAAAAATTAATGTCCTTTATACTCCTTCATAATAACATTCTCAAGATTTCTGAGTCATCCAAAATAAAAGTAGCCATACCAATCAAGATAAGGCAGCCATACAGCTTTAGCATGATCAGTGATTCAGTATTATTCATAGTTACCACAATTCGCTCCCCCCCTAGCAAATTGCTAATTAGATAGCAAGATCCAAAACGTAGATCATTTGCGATTTGGAAATCAAGATTTAGCATTCCAATCTAAAATATCAAAAGGTCCAAAAAATCACACAACAAACAAGAAAATATATACATACATCGTTGAAATTTTTATTTATAATGACGTGGATTTGTTGGAATTTTTCCTTTCCCTCTCTCTCTCTCTCTCTCTCTCTCTCTATATATATATATATATATATATATATGCTATGAATATTATTAGAAATATAATCAAAAACCATATCACGTTCCAAATTAACGTATTTCGTTTCAACAAAGTGATCTGAAAAAGCCTAACGCTAACATACCACGTTTTATAACAAGTGACGATGTGCGTTCCCATTCCCCTTCCACGTTCTAAGTAACATTGGACTACTATTGGTCATACCTATAGGGATTGGACTCTGGCACGAATATACATTCAACCACCAAACAATTAATGATCTTGGAAGATTCTAGAATTACTAATTTATAAATTTATTAAATATTAAGTTTTTAAATTTTCATGAGTTCAAAAACTTGGTCACAAATATGACTTTCAAACAAAAAAAAAAGACATGCATACATATGTTACAAAGATAATGGACTTTTTAAATAAAAAATTACTGGTATATCTATTTTAAATGAAGAAATATCATAGTTTCATTTTTTATTATTCATAAATTAATATTAGTATTACTTTTTGTAATAAACAGCAAAATATTTTATGTTCTTATATTAATAATGTAAAAGGTTTTAAATGAATTATATTACTAATTAATAAAATTATTAAGAACACGAAACAAAGTAGGCTTCTCAAATAATAGGTTTAAGTTATAAAA
The DNA here is from genome assembly GCA_008638375.1 of Nyssa sinensis. Lineage (NCBI taxonomy): Eukaryota > Viridiplantae > Streptophyta > Magnoliopsida > Cornales > Nyssaceae > Nyssa > Nyssa sinensis. The sequence goes on from CM018032.1 coordinate 21,759,784, forward strand.
TATTTATTATTGTAGGGTTCTAATGCATTTCGATATATTGCAAATTTTCACAAATATAATAAGAATTTCACTCAAAATATGTGATATATACCATCAATATACCAAGATATATCCATGATATTCTCTGAATTTAAATTCACATATTTCCAAAGGTATTTCATTTATAAAGCAGCAAAAAAAAAGGTGTGCCCATGTACACAAGGAGGATACATAGACTAAATTCCTCACCTCAAATGCATATTGCTCAAAAACTCCACAAAAGGATCTATAGGTCTATAGAAAATTTGTACAATCCAAAAATTTGTACAAGCCACTATGGAGCAACCTTACCATTAAGTCAAGGCCCATCCTCACTCTTCTTCTAGTACCCACTGGGAAAAAAAATTGAAATTGCAGACCATACGTCATATTAAATCTCTTGTATGTCTTTGCTGAAGGAGAGGCTGTCAACCAATGTGTTACTTCGTATTAAATCTTTTGTATGTCTTTGCTAAAGGAGAGGCTGTCAACCAATGTGAACATATTTGGACAATGTCTTGCAAAAAATCGGGCCAGTCAGCTTTGTGAGTTAGGTCCTGATGATTACATAAATTCCATCAGAGATTGTCCGCAAACTAAGTTTATATGGCAAAGTTTGCTCCTGATCCACATTGTAAGTGACTTGTTATAATTCCTTTTACAGAATGGGTGGATCAAAATGTTGCGGAAGGAGATTATTTCAAAGAAGAAAGGAGGGATTCTAGTTTCTTTGGTTTTTCCTAAGAACAATTAGATCTAACTGAATATAGATGGTTGTTCAAAAGTAATCCAGGTCCGACTAGTGCATAAAGGATGATTGTAGTGAAGGGTTGGTTTGGGTTTAGGTTGGTGTCACAATGACCAGGCAGAATTGTGGGCACTGCATTATGGCTTAATGCCAGATTGGGAGAAAGATTTCAGGCAAGTGGAAGTGAAGTCAGATTACTAATCTTCTATTAATTTGAATAAGAAATATGTTGATCAGCCATCTTGGCCTCTTATTTCGGCTTGCTAAAGGCTTTTGAATAACAGCTGGAGCTGTAAGATGGGACATTCTTATACGCAGGGGGGTTACTGGCTTCTCATTCTTGCATCCCCACCCACCGGTATTGGCAACGTTCTTAGTCAGGAGTTGGGACGGGACCTTGCTGGAGTTGCTATTGCCTCAGATGCTGTCAATGCAGTTGGGCACGCATCCCCTTGAACCTATATGTAACATCCCGACCTAATTACTAGATAATTAGGAATGCTTAGTAAGCTTCAAGAGAATATTAGTGTACAATTAGATTATGACGATAATGTCGCAATGATAATTCTTGTGTGAATTAAGATGAAAGACAACGACGTAATTAAAAATTAATTGTTAAAGCGATATATAAATATTAAGCCTAAATGTTTAAAGCTTCTATTATAGATAATCATGTCTAATTAACTTAACTACATGAAAAGAGAATTCTTCAAGAACATAAAGTACGCACCAAGTAACTAAGAAATATACAAATTAAGTATACTCAATGAATAAAATATTAAATAAAAGTGTAAAATTCTCCACCAACACAACAAAAGAAGAAAATGAGAAAAAAGGGAGTTACCAAGTCTTGAACCCAAGATCCCAAGTAAAAGCTACCAAAAAGTTACCATTGGTCTACTAGCACTTTTGTGCTATGATGGTCACTAGAAAAGTATGTGGAGCTTGTAAGGAAAGTTCCATCAAGATGTGAGGTGTCATCACCTTAGAGAACCAAACACCCAACCAATGAGATTTCATGCAGCCAACCCTCATGATGTGTATAATAGACCTTGAGTGTATTCAGACCTGTGTTTTGAAGGAATTCAGACCCCCCTTGCGTGTGTAAGTGTTGTCTGTTAGGCTAGAAAGAAAAAGAGAGGAGAAAGAGAAAGAAGGAAGGGATCAAGAAGAGACATTTCTTCTGCTGCATGCATGGTCTAGAATAGAAACAGAGAAGGGGAGAAAAGCATGGTAGAGAGAGAAAGTGACTGAAGAGAGAGGAATTTCAAAACCACCGTTAAACAAGGTTAGAACCCAAACTTCCTTATCTATATGATTTCTGCATGTGTATTTAATTAAAATAATGCAAAATGAGTCGAAGAAGAACCCTAGAATCAACTGTGAACAACAGAACAGCCATTAACAAACACCAAGGTGGGTCTAAATCGACCAAAAGAAAATTGATTTCCATCAGTTAGGGTTTAATTTAGATGTCCCGAGGATCTCAAAACACCAAACATCATCGAAAATAGACCCAAGATGAGGCAGGAAACTTGAGTTGCAGGTTTCGGTCCCAACTTTGAACTCCCTAAAACGAACACCATACTCGGTTTTATGAACAGGAATAGGAAGCCCCTGAAACAAGGATCATCACAAGCTAAACCCCATCAAATTTGATGGAAAAGCAGGCCTGAACCAGACCTAGAACCGCCATAGCTATCGAACCCCAATAGAGCGATTGAGCTCGATCCAACGCCCCAAATGAACGCTAAAGAAATTCTAATCATCCCTAAAGATGACATAGTCGAAAACAGGCCAAGAAATTGCCTTCAAGAGCTCGAAATAAGCTCTGAGATTTTCGGAGGAATTAGGGCTACAGTGAAGCTCACGTCGAGAAGATGATGAACAAGGTCGGACAATTGGGTTGGGTCGGAATCTAACCGAGCAAACGGGTTTATATCTAAAAACCAACAACGTCATTTTGAACTATAAAAAATAATAATAATAATAAACTGGGTGACGTCACGCTGGCGCAGTGAACCGGTTGGACCGGTTCACTTGAGAAGTGACTGAACGGATGGTTTTTTTTAAAATTTCCTGAAATTGTATTTTAACCCTAAAACTTTTTGTTAATTATGGATTTACCCAAAAAATTAATTTTAAATTCTTTTTATATTTAGAAAAATTACTAAAATGCCCTTAGGCAAAAAATAGGCCAATTAAAATGCAAGAAAAGCCTAACCCAATATTTTTGGATATTTCGAACTCAACGGTAGACTCTGATTTATGCAATTAGACTCCGAAAAATACGAATGGACAAATGGAATAATTCCAATTGAGTCCTAAATGATTAATTAAGATATTAATTAAACCCTGATGCTTTGAAAATACTTACCTTAACATTTGTGGACATTCCGGACCTAATGGTGAGGTCCATTTTACGAAACAAAGTCTCAAAAATATAGACAAGTGAAATGTCATAATTACCATTATGCCCATAGTAATGCAAAAGCCAGTTAAATGTCTAAGAGGACCTATTCTGACTTTCTTTGACATTCTAGACTCAACGATGAAATCCATACTACCAAATTAGGTACCGAAAAATAGGGCACGCGAAAATGTAAAATTACGAAAATGCCCTTAGACTTAATGTAAGCCACAGATAGGCAAACCAAGATCCGGAAAAGCCTAAACCGATTATCTTCAACATTTTGGACTTAACGGTGATGTCCTTTCAAAGAAAATAATACCCGATAATAAACTGAAAAACGACCAATACGTCCTTAAGACTTAATGAAGCTACCAGAAAAGTATAGATAGAATGAAAAGGACTCTAAGTTAACGCTTTAAATTAGGTAATACTTTAAACAAGTACTTAATAAGATCTTGAATTGTGTTATAGGGTCCAAGAACTTATAAACTAATTTAGAAGTAAGCCATGGACGATCGAGCATGGAAAAAAGAAGTAGAAAAAAAGAAGGTCAGGACCGCCAGAAAAGTAGAGGTCTTTAGTTGGAACCCATGCATCATTAGGACTCCCATCATCCCAATGGGTCAATGGATGAGAGAAAGGGCCGCACAAAAGCTAGCCGCAAGACAGGAAAGTATGGGCGACAACTTCCAAGAATTTGAGTCGCCCGAGGACCAAGAATGCAACAGGAGCCTCCGGGCAACTGAAAAATAAGAACAATCTGTGAGTATTCCATGCCATGTTTAAGGTGAATTTTATTATAGATATAAATATTGAATTCCTTTATGACTTTGATAATAGATGCATTTTTCTTAATGTTGTTTTGAATGACTTATCGATATATTGTTTCTTCCTTTGTGTGACTTTTTGATAATAGATACATTGTACTCAATTTACGTTTAAATGATTCATCGATATATATATATACATATATATGTATATATTATCTTCTTTTTTATTCAAGAAAATGTTTCGTGAGATATTCAAAATACTATACAGTTTTTTATCAATCTTTGAATTGTTTTGACTAAATACTAGATGTAGAACTCTTATTTGAATAACTGAGCTTATGATTGATGATTATTGATTTTGGATGTGATTTTAATGTTTTGAATGGACCAATCTTCTATGTATGGTCATTATCGAATAGATTATGACTTCATTGAACCCTAACCACGAGGTATATTGGTGGCGAGCCGCACAGAACAGCATTATCGAACTAGTTCTCTGAATATTGATCTCAGTCAGCGAGATTCTAATTTTCTGACCATAAAAGAGGAACTCATGGACTTAAATCCTTGTGAATATTGAATCCGAACCATGATTAAACTCATCGAACTAAGAATTATCGAACTATGACTATGATTGAACTATATATTAATTATTGAATTTCGACTATGATTGAACTAAGAACTATTGAAAATGAATTTGATATAATTCGTTGAACTCTTGTATTTTGATTTAATTATAGACTTGGATCATTGAACTATTGAACCATGATGTTGAATATTGAACTAAGATATTGACTTGAGACTTTTTATTCAAACTTTTCCCTTAGATTATTCGATATACTTTGAAAGTGAATATAGCCATTTCAATACAGAACTACATACCAGTTTTCAAACCCTTGGCATGTTATAGAATTCTCACGGAGTTGTTGAGCTCATTACAGATGCTTACCATGTTTTCAGGCAAAGGTTAGACAGGCTCATTTCAGGCAATGCAAATTGAGTACTTAAAGGAGGAAGTGAGTTGTTTTGATTGAACTTTAACTGAAAATGGATTAGATAATTTTTGCTATGTAAATTTATACATGTTATTAGTGAGCTAGTTCAGTTGTGTAACCTAAACCTACTCACTATCGCCTTATGTTATGAAAACTAAATTATTCGAAGACAATGTTTTAAACAACTAACCAAGTTGAATGGTTTACTTTATGAAATTTTATTGCGCTGCATTTGATCAATGGTAATTAGAAAGATGATTTGATCATTGAAAGGCCTTGGTGGCTGATCACGGACCCTAATCTTCATATGCCGGGTTTCAGGTTGTGACAGCTTTGATACCAGGCTGATCACGGACCCTAATCCGCATAGGCCGGGTTTCGGGTCATGACACTTTATATATATATATATATATATATATATATATATAATGGCCCTTTTTCATGCTCTATTAGAGTGAAAGGTCATTAATTTCAACCCCATAAATTATAAAATATATTAATTCACTCCACACAACATGATAATGTGAAAATTCATAACATTGGTGTGAAGAAAAACATTTGTATTTTTATGTTGGCAATTCTTTTCTAAAAAGTAGTACCTCAAGGACTAGTATTTATGGAGTCAAATTGAGTCATGTGGATTACGCTAGTCACATTGAAGACTCAAGACAAGCCTCTTTAAGTACAAGAAGTCTAAAGAAGTATGCAATTCGAAAGGTGAACTTCTCTTGCACATGCATTACACATTAGGCATGTGACCTTAGGATTGAAAATTTTGGAATTTGGACTTAAAAGTTTAAAACAACTTTAGGTGAAGTTTAGTTTTGACTATAGGCTAGATTTGACCTTTGTAAGTTAATAAAATAAATTCTAAACTTAATTTGATTTCTATGATACACGAATTGCAAGAATATAATGAGACTCCATAGAATGTGAGTGTCTCGTTCAAACACGAGGAGAAAATTTGTGTTGCAACTTGCAAAATTTTCTAGTAGTTGTCCCGTTCAAACGCGACCTTCGGCCATTCAAATGTCGTGTCTTGCTCAAACGTGAACATCATGTGCAAAATTAGTTCAATTTTTTTATGCAAACATAGCAGCTTATAATGAGGAAACAAGCTTCTTTATGATTAGTGTGAGGGGCAATGTTACCTGGAACGTGGATCGTTATGGTACATGGAATGGGAACGGGAACGTAGATCATCACTTATTGTAGAATGTAGTACGTTAGAGGTAGGCCTCTTCGGACCACTTTGTTAAAACAATTTGATTGTATTTATAATAATATTCATATGTATATATATACACCAAAAAAAAATTCAATGAATCCAAGCCATTATTAAATAACATTCCAATCATATGTGTATGTATTTTCTTGTATGTTGTACAATTTTTTTGGGACTTTTGATATTTTAGATTAGAACGCTAAATCTTGCGTTCCAAATCACTAATGATCCATGTTTTGGATCGTGTGATCCAATTCATAATTCGCTAGGGGGAGCAAATTGTGGTAACTATGGTGAGGGGTCATCAAGTCTTTGTTGGACTTGATGATGTTGCACAAATTTTGAAGATTCCTCATTCTACGCTAGTTATTGGCACACCTACTTATCCATTTGAGGGTTCACATATGAGTATTTATGAGGTGACGGGTACTAATTTTGATAAGAAGTTCAATGTCTCCCTACGCACCTCTAGGTTGCTCCATCAACACTTGCTACCAAGTTATCAAGTGTTGAACATTATTGTTGTTCATAATTTTGATCATGTTGATTGCATGGATGCATTTGGACACGAGAGGGCATACCTTTCATATGCGATTGGTACAGGTCTGATCATAAATTTATATGAGATGATTTATGAGATCATGTATGAGTTTAGTAATTCAGATAATGCCATGATTGCCTTTTCCAATCTTAGTGACAAAGCTTATCAAGAAGTGGCATGTGGACATGTATTTGTCTAACAAAATGAGGACTCAAACGCTACCAATGTGTGATAAGACTTTGCATAGTAAACCGCACAAGATTTTAAAGGCACGGACATCAACATACAAATCTTCTTCAAAAGCTACCAATATGTGATAAGACTCTCCATAATAGACCATGAAAGATATTAGAGGCAGAGACATCAAGAGACGAGTCCTTCTTCAGATGAAGGGGATTAGAAACAACATATGTTATCTATTAAGAACTTCAGCTTTTAATTTAGGATTTAAATTAGAATATGCTATTTAGGGTTAGATGGTTATTCACTTTCAAAACAATTTACTTTGATTTAGTTTTACCTTGGAACAACTTGTTTGAATGGCTATTTATTTTGGATATTTTGCTTATAGTTTTATGGATGGTTATTAACTATTTCTTTCTTATGATTATGATAGTTTTTTAACCGTTGTCACTTCATGACAAAAAGAGGGAGCAATGAATGATTAATTACTTTTTTTTCGATCAGTGATTAATTACTTATAGTTTTCTCATTGTCTAGTGGGAAGACTGGGAGTTTAAAATTTTTCTTTTGATATTAAAGAGGGAGAAATTATATTTTAGGGTAAATTACACAGACCTCCCATGAGGTTTCCGACAAATACAATTACACTGACCTCCCCTACTTTTTCTAACAAACTACAAATACCTCCCTCCAGTTAAATTTTTTCTTCAAAATGATGAAACTGCCCTTCCATGTTTTTTTTATACATTTTTTTCATTTTTAACCTATTTTTTTATTTTTTATCATTTTCAAATAAATATTGACTAAAACCTTAATCTTTTTCTATACAAAATGGAAATAAGATATTTACCTTAAATTTATTTTTATGTAAAATACAAAAAAAAATCTTTCAAAAAAGTTAGAAAAAATTAGTTAAAACTGAAAAAATACAAAAAAAAAAAAAAAAACATGAAAGGACAATTTCATCATTTTGAAGAAAAAAATTTGAATAGGGGGGGTTAACAGTAGTTTGTCAGAAAAAGTAAGGAAGATCAATGTAATTTCAGAAACCTTAAAGGAAGTTAGTGTAATTGTAAGAAACCTCAGGGGAGGTTAATGTAATTTACCCTAAATTTTATTACTTCAATTATCTTAAGGTGAAAGTGTTCTGCTTTATAGTTGAAAATATGATGCACGATTTACCTTTTGATCTCCTAGTTCACCATATTGTTTTATTGGTTATATAGCACACATGGTTTTAATGTTTTTTTTTTTCTAAGTTGTGGTGTAAGTATTTCTACAAGTGACCGAAGGTCTACAAGTTTCACAAAATGTAATGGAATTATTGGTATTTTGATAGTAATTTTTATGTTTTGTCAAGAATTGTCAAAGAGGGGAGAGTGTGGGGAAAAATATTCATATTGTTATGTTGGCAATTCTTTTCCAAAAAAGTTGTACTTTTAGGACTAGTATTTGTGGAGTCAAATTAAGTCGTGGATTATACTAGTCACAATTGAAGACTCAAGACAATCCTCATCAAGTAGAAGAAGTCTAAAGAAGCGTGCAATCTGAAAGGTAAACTTGTTGTGCATACCATGCATTGCAAATTAAGCATGTGACCTTAGGATTGAAAAGTTTGGAATTTGGACTTAAAAGTTTAAAATGACCTTAGGTGAAGTTTAGTTTTGACTATAGGTTAGATTTGACCTTTGGAAGTTGATAAAATAAATTCCTAACTTAATTTGATTTTTATGAGACATGAGTTGCATGAACAGAATGAGACTCGTTCAAACATGTGGGTGTCCCATTTGAACGCGACCTTGGCTCCTTCAAATGTCATGTCTCATTCGAATGTAAATGGTTCAGATGATATTCTTTTTAATTGCAAGACTTCTTTTCTAATTCGGAATAGTTTAATCTCGTATTATATAAAGGGCCTTGCTGTGTCTTACGTAAGGAATCCCTCAAGCCTTTTGAAGCCAAAAACTTATTGAGAAATTTTCAACTTCTTGTTTATACAGTCATTCCTTATTCTACAAAGTCAGCAAGTACTGTGAAAGAGAAGCCTATATACCTCTGTGTCAGCAAGTACATTGCAAGGTAGGCACATACGTTGCATGGTCAAGGGAGTGGTGAATCTGAGGATTGGGGACCATGTTGCCATGGAAGGCTAATCAAAGGAATCAATAGGTGACGAGAAGAAGTTCTGCAAGAACACTAGCGGTAATCCACAAGGTTGTGGCAAATTAGTTTCTTAAGGATTGTCTTTGTAGACTTCCACTGTTATTTTTGTTGACTAGTGGATTTCTTTTGCAGCAGTGGATTTTTCTGCCCCATGAGGGTTCTCCCAATTTAAAATCCTCCTTCTCTCATATATTTATTTTGCTTTCTTATTATGATTGGTCGGATGTATACATGAATTCGTTGCTTAATAACTCAACAAGAGACTTTCTTAAATAGTAATTCAACATAAAGTATTAAAAGAAAAATAAAATTCAACACAGGGTATTAACTAAAGTTGAATTTTATCAGCGTTCCTTATTAATCGAACTTAGAGTTTAATTAATTAAAACTGGTATAAGTATTCTGCACTAATGATAGACTAATTTATCATTACAATTTTAGATCATATCTTCAAAAATGGTAATATTTCAATTGGTCCATAATGAAGGCTATTAATGAAGAAAATTGGGTGAGGCAATGAGGGGAAAAGAATGCTTATAATGGTATATCTTACAAAGATCTTCATAGAACTTAATGCATTAATTACCTGTGAAATTTGATCTGGAACAGTCATCGTCCACACAATAGATCTTTCAATTGGATTTGAAGTTATACGGTATGTAAAACCTTTCTCTGCAAACCTTGTAAGCAGATGTCCTAAACTAAGAAAGTAAAGGCTTGCTCAGCACATTACTAAATATGGGAGTAGATGCAAAGATTAACACAAGCAATCTACTTCCAATGAGGAACTTAAGAATATCAAAACAACTTACCTCCAACTGACCCCAGTTCAACTACTCTCGTATCAATTTCAGCCACAATGGATTTTAAAGCAAACTTCCCCTTTTCCCACTTTTGCTTTTCTTTCTGCAATTTTTTCATCTCTGCAGCTTCAGCCTTAAGAGCGGCTTTTTGCAATTTCTCTTGCTGTATAATGTATATGAATCAATTAAAATATCTAAAAAGTACTTTAATCCAAATCTGATACTATCAGTAAAACACTGACTTCCTTCTGCTGCTTCTTTTCTTCCATTAAGCGAATCCTTTCTTCCTTTGACATCCTCTTTTTTCCAGTTGCTTCATCCATATTCTTTTGCTTATTTGCATTAACTTTACTTCTACCTTTCTGTTTCAAGATGTTACCCATTTGCTCCAGTCTGCCAATTTCTTCGACAGGATGATTGTGCACCTGAGTAGAATTTCACCAAGTTATTGAAATTTGTAGAATCAAATGGTAAATGCAACCAGTATTAAGGGTATAATGGGCATAAAAGTAAAATGTTGTATTTTTTTGGTAGGTTAATTAAGTCATTTCACCAGCGTCATTAATTGTTTGATAGCCGACTGAAAAACGAAAAGATCTTGATGGATATTTCAAAAACCTTCATAAACTTGAATAAAAGAAAATTGGGCATTTAAACCAAGGGTATAGTGGGCATTTAATACATTGGTTGATTTCATTAAGAATATCTTTCTAATCAATTAGATCTTGATAAATTTTTACTCAACTTACGGCACTAATTCAGCCAAAAAGCATAGCTCTCTAACCTGTATAAGAAAAAAAGTTAAATTCAAATAAAGGTCGTTCTTGTCAAACATGAGGAAATATACCTTTGGGATATCATCTTCTGAAGAATTTGGATGTGAAGAGCTGTCCCCAAACATGTGCGTTAAACTACCATTCCCCGAAAAAATTTCTTTCGTACCTTCCATAAAAAGAACTGAAAATTTATTCCAAATAATGGATGCCTTTTCTTTTGCATTTTTATAATTCCTGGCTGAGTTTATTCCATCACAGGACCACAATAGAAAAATAACCCAAATATAGCATTAACTTACCAAGAGAAGATGTGGATTCAGTAAATCTAAAGCTCAAATCTGAATCATTTGCAGCATCAAAAGCATCATCTTTTGTTTCACTCTGCTTCCAATTCTCCGTCCCAAAACCATTTTCAGACTCATTATCAGACTCCAAACATATCAACCCACTGATTCCTGATAAGTAAACAAGTTGACCACAATCCAATACATTGTTAAGCTAGTGAGACAATAGGGTAATCAAAATAGATATATTAAGCCCAACCAAAAATCCATTATAATCCCCACGTAATGCTAATCCACGAAAACTTAAAACAATGACTTCAAAAAAAATAAAAAATCAGCCATGTTGAGAATCAACATGAACCATAGTTAACACATAAACACTCAAAATGGCCATTTCAATAAAAAAAAAAAAAAAACCACTAATTCAGAATTTAATCAAACTAAAAAAAATGAAACCTAGACGTATAATCCCTGACTGACTGCAAATACCATGAAAATTTTAAAACCAAAGCTGCAATTACTTTAATCATAATGTAGCTCATAAAACCAACAATAATAATTGCATAAACATTGATAATGAATCAATATGGAAAATTTGTTCTTTTCAATACCTTTGTATATTTATCTTTCTTCTAAAGGCAATATAGTCATTTATCTCTCTCTTTTATTGGTATATCCTGTAGACCATTTGAGGACTCAATCAATGCAATTAGAACTTAATTTTGAGACCTTCAAGCTTCCAAAACCTTGTGTCAGCTATCATGGTACTAGAGCAAGGTTTCATGCCCGGATCTTCGGCAAATTTCTGCCTCTCCCCCAGCTTCAGCCTGATCCTTTATTATAATGATTGACTGATTTTCCGACTTGGGTTCTGTAATAAAATTTCCCTTTCACTAATCCATGAATCAGTTCTAGATTATTCCAAAAACAAAGTTTGTTCTCACTGTATTGTCCTTATTTGTCTTTTGCTGCCTTGAAATGGTTCGCTTTAACAAATCCGAAAATTAATCCAAGTTGCTCATTTCTTTGTGTCAACTGATTCCAGAAAAACCTCAAGTGGATTTTATTTAAAAAATCTGGCCTTATTTTTCTGTGTATTTGATATTTTAAAGGAACTCCTACCTTTCACTCGGTATATTCGGTTGTTTACGTCAGTTGTGTTCTACCCCACTTATCTGTTTGGGCTTCTTTTCCTCCATTAATGTATGTCTGTAATATTGACTTCCATATCTAAAGAAAATGGAATCTGAACTAAATCAAATGACACATACCAGGCTGAAAAAGTAAAATGTGAACATTCTCATATGAATTACCAATGCAGTTAATCTTTTCATCAGCAACCAGACATTTCAAAGGAATTACCACCACAAAGGAGGAATATGATTATTTAGCTGGCATTTATGTAAAAACCAAACTTTGCTGAAGAATTTTCATTACAGAACACCATAAGAATCACAAAAGGGATAGAAATATTCAGAACTTTCTAAAATCTCATGAACAGAATCAGGGTCAGGGGCCCTGATTCCCGCCCTCCCCCCTTTTAATTGGTTATAAACATATAAACATTAGCACTCACGCACACACACATATATCAGGAGAAAAACCTGTGCAAGATGAGGGAGGATGAAGAATCTTCCAAGAAGACTCCACAAGACAACAAAGAAGGAGAATAAAAGCAAGATCGTGATTTCATGTAAAGCGCCACAACCCCGGAATCTCCATCAATCAAACAATGATGAAGACAATGAGGAAGCTTCTCAAAGACTTTCTGAAAGCGCTAGAATCTCTATTTTAAGAGTGGAACCATTTTCCACCAGTCCAGAGAATGCGAAAGAAAAACACCATGATGGTCCCTAATTATATCACATATGCCATCAGGAGCCTCAAAGCAAACATCCATCAGAATTAAATTTCACATTACTTGTGAGGCTGATTTCCATTCAGAAAGGGAAAACTTGCAAATCACACAATAAGAGAAAATGGCTTTCTGATCATTCAAAATTAACTCTCAACACCCCTTTAAACTCCTTAGTCACTGAAGCCTAGAGAGAGGTTAAAAAGTACAATATCCCACAACTCTTCTTCCCATATTGATTGTCCCTCAAAATATTGAAGTCTTTTCAATCCAAAACACTCGAATCAAAGCTAAGTTAAACAAATGAAATTTTTTTTGGAAAATTTTAAAGGAACAATGACTTGTGAAGTATATGGTGGCATGCGTGGTGATTTTGAACATTACCATTATCTTTCACATAATTCATCCTTGTGTACCATACATGAAGCATCTGTGAAATAATAAATCCAGAAACTAGTGCTAGACTAAAGTCTTCCGTGCCTCCCATTGCCAAAAACAGTCTGTTGTGCAGACCCATGACCCAAAATTTTCTTGAAATTAACACAATCCTAAGGGACTCAAGGGGCTGCTTTGACAAAGGCAGATATTTTCATGAAAAGGGTCACTGCTCACTAGTCAAAGGATTGTTCTAAAAGTAATATAGCCAGGAATTTTAGCAAGTCCAATTCAAAGACACTAATAAGCTCATAACTATCCACTGCACTGCCATGTAGACCTCATTGTCTTACACTACTCCATCAGCTGCTATGTGACCTATGAAGATGTTCAACAGATGATTTTTCAGCAGCTCTAACATTTACTTGTCCAGTCTCCTATACCACTCTATGGAGGAGTAAATACAACATACATGTCTAGGAAAAAAATGATGGCTTTGAAGCTTGACTTTTTTTTTGATAAGTAAAAAAGAGTTTATTATAACGGGGCGTCCAAGGGGGGTGCAGCCCATATACATAAGGAATAGAAAAAAACAAAAGCCTAATCTTTACAATTCAAATCATCTATAAACTCTAAGAAACTATATATCAAGTCCAAGAGTCCAAGACACTCCCGGACAACAAAATGAAAAGTGTAACAATATCTTCTTCATCCTGTGTAATGGAGCTTCCTCATTATCAAAACACCTTTTGTTCTACTCCCTCCAAATGCACTACATAAAGCGTCAAAATTAATTTATTCTTATTCTAACATTTGAATAAATCTACTAATATGTATTGCTTTTTTGGACTTTTTAGGTCCATTAGGACAAAACATAGCCCCTTGGAAGAATTCTCTATAGGAGTCAAGTAAAGAGTGTAAAATATCTTCTTGACTAATGGAACTTCCTCGTTATCAAACACCTTATGTTTTGCTCCCTCCAAATGCACCACAGAAGGCATCAAAATTAATTTATTATTATTCTGACATTTGAATGAATCCACTAATATGTATTGCTTGTTAGTGCTTTTCGCAAGAAATGGTTAGGAAAAAATATAACCCCTTGGAAGAATTCTCTAGAGGAGTCAAGTGCAAGGCATCAAAAATCATCCTCTCCCTCACCCAACTCATTGGATACTATAATGGTTAATAGGGCCGGGATGAGAATAATCAATTTGCCTCACCTATCAACTATCGAAGGAGGCCTTGACCCCCAAGTCCAAATCAATGCCTATGTTATATCTTTTACTAACACAGGTGAGCTGTCAAACCCTAGCTAGGTTGGCTAGCAATGAGCATGCCTTGATTGCGACTTGCACCAAGGCATGGCACCATGACTTGGCACAGGGCAGCATGCTTAAAGCAAGGTGACTTAGAAACAGCATATGGCATGGTCATGATCAATTGTAACAACCATTAGAACAAGCAAGTTTAGCTTTAATTGGGCCTTAGTAATTATTGACAGCACTTCATAATTATGGTGGGCACTGGGTGGTTTGTGTTTTCTCTTGCTAAAGCTAGAATTTCAGATACCGATACTGGCCGATATATCCGTGTTACTAAAATTCCAAGCCGTACCGGCCGATACCATTACGTATTGGCCGATATGGCCGTTACAAGACCGTTACGGCCGTTACAGGACTGTTACATCTATTTTATGTTTCTTTTTTTCAATTTTTTTTTTATTTTCCTTTATTTTTATTTTTTTTCTACAAAATTCTTATGATTTCTATTTTTATAACATTTATATACAAGAGAGATACTTAACAAAATAATCCAAAAAAATTGAAATGGGTTACCAAAACATTCGGGTCAATACAAACTCAAAAAGGCCTCTTGGCCTCAAAATTCTTAAATTTCTTTTATTCCATAACTAATCAACTAAATTGATTTTCATGCTAATAATTATTTTTTGTTATTATTTATATTATTCTTTGTAATGTTACTCAAATTAAATTATATTTCTTATTAGTTTAACTTTAAAATATCCATATAAAATAAAAAAATATCTTCTTAAGTTATTTATAAAAAAAATATTTTTTTAGGTGTTAAAAAATTAAAAATTAATAGTAAAAAAATTAAAATGTGATAATTGTAATCAAGATACATGTATCAATGATTTTTAAGAGATTTGTTCGTGTTTGAAAAAAATTCACGGTTGTGGTTTTCGATTCCCGTTACGAATGACCCAATACTCCCGACACCTAGCACTGCTATTGTGACTGATTCGTATCCTGTGATTGCGATTTAAATCCATGGTGGGTGGTGTGTGTTTCCTCCTACTAAAGCCAGAATTTCCGATACCAATATTGGCCGATATATCGGTGTTACTAAAATTCACGGCCGTACTGGCCAATACCGTTACGTATCAGCTGTTACGGCGGTTACAGGACCGTTACAGCCGTTACAGGACTGTTACATCTATTTTATGTTTCTTTTTTACAATTTTGTTTATTTCTTTTTTACAAAATTCTTATGATTTCTATTTTTATAACATTTATATACAGGAGAGATGCTAAACAAAATAATTCAAAAAAATTTGAAATAGGTTACCAAAACATTCGGGTCAATAAAAACTCGAAAAGGCCTCTTGGCCTCAAAATTTTTAAATTTTTTTTATTCCATAACTAATCAACTAAATTTATTTTCATGCTTATAGTTATTTTTTGTTATTATTTATATTATTATTTGTAATGTTACTCAAATTAAATGATATTTCTTATTAGTTTAACTTTAAAATATCCATATAAAATAATAAAATATCTGCTTAAGTTATTTATAAAAAAAAAATATTTTTTTAGGTGTTAGAAAATTAAAAATTAATAGTAAAAAAGATTAAAATGTGATAATTGTAATCAAGCTATGTGTATCAATGACTTTTAAGAGATTTGCTAGTGTTTGAAAAAAATTCACAGTTGTGGTTTACGATTCCCGTTACGAATGACCTGATACTCCCGATACCATTACACCGCGACCACGACCAATTCGTATCCCGTGACTGCGATTTAAATCCATGGTGGGTGGTATGTGTTTCCTCCTGCTAAAGCCAGAATTTCCTATTTAGCATCTAGGAGGGTGAACCGCCGCCCCCCCCCTCCCCCCCCCCCCAAACACAAAAAAAGGCATGGTGGCATGCCCACATGTCAATGACTAGGCATGACTTGAGAGCACCAAGGACATTTTCCTACATGGCTAAGTGTTTAGTTTCAACTATGGGGTTTGAATGGAGTGGCTCGGTATGTTGTTGCTATGATGTGGGATAAGTGGTGCTACAATCTGTGGTGCATGGTCCAACAAGGTATGGCAGAGGCAAGGCCCAGCATATATGAGATAGGCGAACCAAGCCATGGGCTGGGCATGACTTCTTGTGAGGCACAGACACATGGGAAATTCTGTGGGCTATGATGTTCTGATTCTACAAGGATCTAAACAAACTTTGGCTCAGTGCTATAAACTCATTGTGTGGCGTGCATTCATTAGCTCTTGGGGTAGAGCAGTTATGGACAGTTATGAGGTTGACTTGTCTGCATGCAGCAAGGCATAGCAGACAGGTATAACTGATGGTGCATGTAATCGTTAACTGACAGTCTAGCTAGCAACTGTCATGCCCTTGTGCCACAATCTAATTAGACCAGCAAACCCTATGGTAGCTGGGGGTGTCAACTGCAATCATGCTTGTTGAATAAATACACATTGCCCAAGGTTTTGTGTAGCAGAGAGCCTTTGGCCCAAATTGTAATCCTTCGAGTTCATTGAGCGAATGAATAAGAAGTTGGGGAGTTCCCTATGATTATAGTGTATTTTTCTTCTTCATTTTTCTGTGTTGCAGAGGATGTTCGGATAGGGATCCACTCAGTATCATGTTTATTTCACCTAGTGTGGATAGTTGTCAGACAGCTTTGGCAGGAGTTAAGGGATTCTGGACAGATGAGATGCTCCTTGGTGTATTGGGAGTGATTTTAATGGTGTTCAGTTTCCTTATGAGAGAAGTGGTAGCAAGAGGATTTCTCAAGTTATGCAGGAAATTTCAGACTTCATCAATGAGAGGGATTTGATAGATTTTCCATTAGAGGGGAGTTGTTTTACTTGGTCTGGTGGGAGGAATCCCCCAACTATGTCTAAATTGGAATGGTTTTTGCTTACTGTGGATTGGGAAGAGCTTTTTTCTAATGTGGCTCAATCTTGTCTTCCACATTCGATATCAGATCATGTTCCTATTCTTCTTGATAGTTGAGGGGTGTAGTGGGGGAAAAGTCCATACCACTTTGAGAATATGTGGCTCGAGGTGGATGGTTTTGTGAAGATGGTGCAAGGTTGGTGGCAAGGCTATGAGTCTATGAGGTGGATTCGGACGAGCATTTTTCTAATGTGGCTCAATCTTGTCTTCTGCGTCCGGTGTCAGATCATGTTCCTATTCTTCTTGATAGTGGAGGTGTGCAGCAGGGGGAAAGTCTGTTCTGCTTTGAGAATATGTGGCTCAAGGCGGATGGTTTTGTGAAGATGGTGCGAGGTTGGTGGAAAGGCTACAAGGTTGATGGTACCCGTGTTTTGTGTTGGTTAGGAAGTTGAAAATGCTTAAGGAGGACTTTGAGAAATGGAATAAAATTTTATTTTGCAATGTGGTGTTGAAGAAAGCTAGGGTTATGCATGATATCCAACAGTTGGATGCTAAGGAGGGCCAGGATGTTTGTACTGAGGAAGAGAGGGAGAATAGGGTAAGTTGTTCATATAGGAAGAAATTAGTAAGCGTCAGAAATCTCGAGCGTTATGGTTTAAGGAGGGTGGCTAGAATACAAAGTTTTTTTGCACATAAAAGAATCATGTTGGGCAGATATCTGTTGATGGAGCTATTTTTTCTAATCCTTCTGAAGTGCAGCAAATCTTTTGTGAATTTTTATGAGGGCCTTTATTCTGAAGCAGATCCTAATAGACATTTGTTAGACGGATTGGGGTTTGCTTCTGTTCTTGCTTTGGATAGGAAGTGGTTGGAGTGTCCTTTGAGGAGGGGGAGGTGTTGGCATCTTTGATGTAGTGTAATGGTGATAAGGCGCCAAATCCAAACGGTTATAATATGGGTTTTTTCAGTCTTGTTGGTCAGTTCTACGAGATGATGTGATGCAGTTTATACATTTTTTCCGTGACACAGCTTCCTTTCAGAAGAGCCTCAATGCAACATTTATAGCTTTGATTCCAAAGAAGAGTGGTGCTCTTAATGTTGATTCCAAAGAAGAGTCTCAATGCAACATTTATAAACTTTTCGATAATGTCCCCAAAACTTTGCTAATTTCATAAACCTCCACTAACTTTCTGGAATTTTCATATTGATCCCAAGACTCTCAGAATTTTCAGAAAAGTGCCTCCAAAAGTCAGAAAGCTTGGAGAAACAACAACCACTTCTGAGATACTTTCGGAATTACGGGAAAGGTTACTTGTGGACCTTGAGAAAAAGCTATGCATACTTCCTTTGAAGATTGTAATATTTTTAAATTCAATTGGTATGTTGGTAAATCTTTTACAAAGGTCCTCATTTGAAGTTCTGTGACACTTGTTTACCCTTTAATTGTTTTTCAACACCATCATTCTCCGCTTTACATCTAACCCTCACCAATCACCATGTTCAAGATTGTTTAATTTTATCGTTTCATTCCTTTTTAGTTTTCAGTGTTTGTCAGATTGTTTATCTCAAAAAAACAAAAAAAAAACATGTCTAGGCATGATGCCTTAAGATATGGATTTAGATCCATTGGAGAGGATACCTTGAACTACCCTAGGATAACCAAATCATGAAATCATCATCGTAATGGGTATCCCAACTTCTTTGAGTATGACAAGAGAAACAGCTCTAGACCCTTTCCTTCACATAGTAGGTATCAAGATATGTACCCTAGGCATGACCCACAAAGAAATCACTTTGATTTGCCTGAGTACTTTGATGATAGATTACAGGATTCTAGGTACCACCATCACAAAGTAGAAGACTCTAGGTACTACCGTAAGACAACAGAGGATTTTCGAGTGGGTTCAATGCCACTTCCACAAGACAGGTCTCAGCATTGATCTCAGAGGTATCCTTCGGAACCTTTTAATTTCGAATAGGATTTGTGGTGTAACTTACTTGACCCTAACCAAAAGAATGCATGGAAACACATACAACTCTTTTAAACTAATCTTAAATGTGGGAACAAATTATGCAGAATTCTTTTTGATGATTGTAGTCACATTAACGTAGTGTCATAATCTACTGTCACTAGAATGAAATTAAGACTTGAAGCTCATCTCCAACCATTTGAGGTAAAATGGATAGGTGATATATCCATACGAGCCACAAAGAGGTATCTAGTGCCAATTCAAATGAGCAATTATTCAGCCGGTGTTTGGTGTGATGTTTTGCCCATGAGAATTAGTCATGTGCTTTTAGGGCAACCTTGGATAACTGATCTTGTTGTGACCCACAATTTGAAAGATAATATATGTATTTTTAGGTACAAGCTAGGAAGCATAAATACATACACGTGACACGGATACAATACAATACGGACACATAGACACGTTTCTCAAAAAGTAAGACACAGACATGTTGAATATATATATATATGTGTGTGTGTGTGTGTGTGTATAAATATATTACATGACTATATAATAAAAACTTAACACTATTTCAATTAAAATTGATATAAAATTACAAATCACAAAAATATTATTAAGATATTAAAATAACAAAGTCATTAAATAAAAATTCAAAAACTTCCTTCATTTAATCATCAACATCCATAATTCAAGTTTCAAAATAAATTTACTAACTATTACATAGAACATATATATGTATAAATATAACACAAAAAAAAAAAAACAAAACAAAGGAGGAGAAAATCCAAAAGAAAACATGTCCAAAATTCAAAAAAGAAAAAAAAAAGAAAAATTGGACACTCTTTTTTTGTGTGTCCGACACGTGTTCGGGAAGTATCCGAGAGTGTTAGTGTCTGACACGGACACGTGAGCCTAAATAGAGTGTTCATGCTTCATAGGCAAGGGTAAGACCATGGTTGTTAGTATCGTACGATACGTATCTCATAGACAAGGGTAAGACCATGGTTGTTAGTATCGTACGATATGATTCGATACAATCACAAAACAATACAACTCATGAATCTGTATCGTTTTGCACATATTGTGCAATACAAAGGGAGTATCATACAATTCGAAACGAATCGCACGTATCGTCTGATACATGCAGTATGAGAAATCTTCAGAAAATATTCCATTTTTTTGCAGAAACAGAGACAGTAAAGAGAAAGAGACAGAGGAGAGAAAAGAGATTGGTGATATTTGAACATACATTGACAGAAAATAAAGAAAAGTCAATGAATCATGAAACGGATATCTCAATCATCTATCAACTGAAACAGTCGTAGAAGGGGTTGTCTCGATTGTTGATTGAATAAACCAATCTTCAAAAGGGTGGTCTCAATCTCTCGTCCTCATCAAACTCCATCATTGTCGCAGATCACATAAGCCTTCGATTTACAGTGAGACTTCGTTGTCTCTGTCTGTCTCATCAACGTATCCCTTGATTACAAGCTCTCCGTCTCTCTGGAAAGATCGAATCTCGATTTACAAGACTAATGAATGAGAGATGAGAATTAAAGGATGGGCTAGACATTTGAGTTGGGAATTTGGATTGTTCTATTGGACCTTTTGTTGTTTGCTTTATTTCTTGGGCTTTTTTTCTTATATTGGAACTTTTGTTTGTTGGGCATTTCGGCTGGGCATTTTCTATTTCATTTGTTTTTGTTGGGGATATGGATTGTTATATCATTTTATACAATGTATATAAAAATATTTATGTGTATATATATATATATATATATATATTTATAAATATATTTTAAAAGTTTATGTGTATCTACGATACATGATACGATACTCATTTTTTGCAAAACGATACCCCCTCCGATACACGTTTTGACAACTATGGGTAAGACCATTAAATTAACTTCACTCAAACCCGAAAAACATGACAAGGAAGGACAACCTAAGCCTTCTCCTCTTGTCCCTTGTGACCTAAAACCTAGATGTGAAGTTCCCACAATAATTTCTCATACTCCAGATGAACAACCATTTCCTATGTCAAAGCCAATCGAGTGTGAGCAATCAGGAATAGTGGCTGCACCTCTAAGTAAAGAACTGAAACTTGATCCAACAACGCATGTGCAAAAGAAAGAAATTATTGAGGGTACATTTGGAATTAAAAATTGTCTCTCCTTCAGAGTCACAATTATCAACACAAAAATCTATTTATGACAATTTGATTGTTTCTTCTCCTACTTCTAACCAAAGTGTTGACTCTGCTATTGTAACCCCAATTTTATGTTCTTCCACAACTTTTACATCTAAACCCATTAGCACATTTTCAGCAATTCTTGAAGTTGAACCTAATGCTTATTTGCTTGACATAACATTGGACTTAGATACTAGTTCATTTTTCATTATGGAGGACATGTTATCTAATTTGGATCCTTTGGAGCCTCCAATGTTTCTTGATGGTCTTCATACAAGAGGTGGTATTGTTTCTCCCCTATCAAGTCCGACACTTCCGCCACTTCAACAGCAGACCATAGATAATGTGGAGTTTGTTTTTATGAGCCAAATTAAAGATTCTTCAATTGCTGATTTTTTATGTTTTCGTGGATTGCAGGGTGATTCTTCTTCTACTTGTTTGTCTCCTGCCCTTGTATTTTTCATTGATGATTCGCACCATTTGGAGCAACCCCGCCATCTTAACTCGTCAGAGTCTAGTTCTTTTTAGCTCGGGAGAAATGGTGGGGATGGAAGACTGCACGAGCCAATAATATTTGATCCAGGAGGATATTTATTTTATTGTGTAATTTTTATTTTTATTTTAGGACTTTAAAGAAATTAAGAGTTGGTTTATTTTGATATATTTTAGTTCCTTATTTTTATGATAAGCTGAAGTTTTCTTATTTTTGAATTTATCTTGAATTTGCCTATATAAAGGCATTGCTTGTAATTTATGGAACTTAGACTTGGCATATTGATATTGTTAAACTACCAATGGGCCAACAATGTATACCAAGCTCTCCACACTTCCTCTCACATGTGACCTCGGACTCGCATGTGGAGAGACACAAACCAAACATAAACACGAAACAGAACAAAATACAATTTTGTACAAACAAACTAAACGGGGAATAAATGCAAATGAAAAGACTTGAATCCAAGACCCCTTATAACCAAGGCTTTGATACCATGTTAAACCACCAACTCATCTAAAAGCTTAAGATGTTATAGAATAGGCCATATCAAGCTCTCATCAGATATTATTCGATATACTGGATCTCTCTCTCACGTTTCTCCCTCTGCTTTCCCCTTCTCTCTCTTTCTTCTTCTATCACTTCTCTTATTCTTCTTTCTTCTTCTTCTCTCTTCTCCTCCCTTTCTCCTCCTACATCACCTTATATGCTACTTTTCAATGACAATTCAATCTTTCATATAAAAAATAACTAATATCCTTTTGAACTAAAAAATTCGGGTTTCGTGTACTTGTTTATGTCATAATTTTCTCCACTTATAATACTTTTGACTTCGATCATGTAAAATTAATAAATATAATTACCTAGACATGTCATAAATAATATATATATAACTACATATATGATTATTTTATCTCTCTAATAATTAATATTGTAAATGATTTTTTTTAAAAAAATTATTTATTAGATAATAAAATTATTAATTATCCACCATAAAACGAAGTTGATTCCATAAAAATTTATTAATTATTAAGCATTATTAATTTATCGCATATTAATTATTAGAGGGTTGACTACAATTATGAGGCATCACTCTCGACTGCTCGTTGAATCCCTTTGGGGTTAAGAAATAGGTTTTCTTACCAAGTTATTAAGGCAAATGATTTGTAAAGATTCCAAAACAAAGCTACTAAAAATGAAAATGTGTATCTGGAAAAATTTGAAATAAGCCACCTCGCAAAAAATCCTCTAAAAATCCCATTTGCAAATTAAAATAAATAAATGGATAACTAAGAAGCATGGATGCGGATATGGACACAGGACACGGATACGACACGACACAACACGGACACTGCAGATACGTTATTTTTCAAAAAAGTAGGACATGGACGCGTTCAAGACACATTGAATATATATAAATTTTTTATATGACCATATAATAAAAACCTAATGTTATTTCAATTAAAATTGGTATAAAAGCACACATATCACAAAAATATTATTAAGATATTAAAATAACAAAGTCATTAAATAAAAATTAAAGAACTTCTTCATTTAATCATCAACATCTATGATTAAGTGTCCAACACGTGTCCGAGAGTGTCGGTGTCCGACACAGGATACGTGAGCCAAAATAGAGTGTCTGTGCTTCATAGATAGATAACAATAAACACATTTAAAGGTAAACAGTAAAACACTCTTGCAAGTTGCAAGGCTTGTCTGAATAGGAATCTGTGCAATTCCATCAAGAAAGTTATCCCACAGAAAGCAATCTCAATTCAGCACATCACCCCTCAATGTGGCTAAAGATGGGAGCTTGTCCAATTACAGGCCCTTATACACCATACAGATTTTCCCCCCAAATTTGATGAGGGTGCCTGAGAATATCATGCGTTTTATGATATTTTATTAGTAGCTGTGGGGCCAAATATAATGACAATCACAGGCAGAAATCATTAGTCTTGACTATTTGCATACAAACCTAAAATACTGAAATGCATCATGCTTGGCGAACAAGGTTCTCATGGAACTAACCAAAGAAACTATATTTTAGTAAACAAACAATGTTTCAGTGAAGAACCAAATTAAATCCAACTGAAGCCATCTATTAGGCTTCAAACTCTCATAACAACAAAATGTCACAACAAACTAATGAACAACGGAACAACCTAATTAAATCAAAATCAACAAACTAATCTGCTGCACCATAGAACTACAATCACCAAATTGATTTATACTATCATTAAGAACTTAAACTAACTAAACCACAAATTAAACACACAAACACGCAAATTAAAACAGAATCAACAAACTAATTTTCCCACTGAGAAAGATCAAACTCACCAGGAAATTTTTTATCAGACGCTGTAGAACACCTAAGTTGGGGATCAGAGAGAACTTTTGTGCATTTGATGATTGAAAAATCAGACTTCAACAAATCTGACATTGGGGTTTCGGCAACAAACAATGACGTAGAAGTGGGGTCCACTGGCTTTTGAGGTGTTGGGTCATCCTCAATGATTGTAGTAAACAAAGAAACTATATTAGAGTAAACAAACAGTCTTTCAGTGAATAACCAGAGTAAATCAAATTAAAGTCATCTATTAGACTTCAAAAACTCAAGAAGAACTCAAAACAATGAATTCTCACAATAAACCCATAAGTAACCAAAATAATGCTCTGTTTGTTTTGACGTAAAATGTTTTACACCAGAAATTTATTTTATGGAAAAAAAATTACATGAAAAATGCCATTTTCCTTCCTATTTTACACTGTTTGGTTGAAGTTTTGAAATTGGTTTACCATTTCTTATAAATTGCCCAATAAATATTTATATAAACATGTATATAAATATTAAATACAAAGTAGTCTAACTGAGAAAATGATCTTAAATAGAGCAAAATAGCAAGACATGATACATGTAACCAATCCCAAATAGTTGGAATAAGGCTTTGTTGAGTTAAGTTGAGCATGTATATAAATACAAATGTTAGACATTTTATGCTCATGTTACTGTAGCATACATATAGGTTGGTATATAAGCAAGTAAATAAATAAATGTGTATGAAAGTATATATATAAAAGTGTGTGTGTGTGTACACACAGCACATATATAAGTTGGCATATAAATGTATATAGGCCTGCATATACACATTATGTGCATATATATGCATGTGTGTGTGTGTGTGCATGTCTGTTATGCAGCTTCGGCAGCAGGACATAAGAGATTTAAATGTATATTCAATTCTGTAAGTGATTCCTAAGTTTTGCAAGTTACTTTCATTTTTCCCAAAATTGAGGGTGGGTGCTGGCACAAACGTAAGGTTGCTCCATTGCAACCAGGATGTTGTGAGTTTGAGTCGCAGAAAGGGCCTCTCTACTTGGAGGAATAAGGCTGCAGACATCTAAACCCTCTCCACATCTGGGCTGCCTTTTTTTTATTTTTTTCAAAAATTGAGTAAAACATTTTACAGACAGCCAAAAGCCTGAAAACACTGAAAAACATTTCCCAAAAAATATTTTAGACCCAAACGAATGAAGCCTAAATCAAAATCAACAAACTATTCTGCTGCAATATAGAACTACCATCCAATGTCATTTATATATCACAAATTTCTTTTACAATCACTGCAAAATAAAAGCATGAACACTCAAAATAAAATAAAATAAACAAAATAAATTTCCTATTGACGGGACCAAACTCACCCGAAATTTTTGGATCGGAAGGTGAGGAACACCTAAGTTGGGAATGGGAGGGGCCTAATGTGCATTTGACGATTGAAACATCGGATTCCGACAAAGCAGACAATTGGGTTTCGGCGACGAACGACGGAGTAGAGACGGGACCAGCCGGCTTCTGAGGCGTTGGATCGTCGATGACGAAAATGTTAGGGTTTGAATTGGTTTCTGTTCTCTGCCTCTTGGATTGGATTGGGAATGGAGTTGAGAGAGCATTGCTTGTTTGTTTGTCGTCATCATCGTCGTCGGAGAGTATGTCCACTGCGATGGGCTGAGACATTTGTGACGAAAGTGACTGACTAGAGAAGGGGAAGGAGCTGAATTTCCGAGTGTTTAGGTTAAATTCTTCAAATTAGTATTGGCGCGGGAGTTTCGTTCGGTTCGAGAGGTTTTAGTCTCGCTTTGAATGTTTAGAGCCCGAGGATTGAGCATAGTCTAGTTTTGTAAGGCTCTGCTTGGTTTATATTATCTACTTAATTTAATCGATGAGAGTGATTAAATTAGTTTTTACATTGAAAATTCTAATTTGGTAAACTATATAAAAATAATTATTTTATGATCAATATATAATAAAAATGATTTTCTTGCTAACGTTCAAATGAAAAAAAAAATTCAATTCGGCTAGTTTAGGTAATCATCCATGCATCTTCCAAAGAGAAGTTCATGGTTCAAGTCTTATTCTCCACTAGAAAAATATGAGCATTTTATTTCCACTCAATTATGAGTTAAGTTAAGTTATGTCTTATAAGTTAATTGACTTTATTAAGTCAGTTGTGATGCTGCACTTTTTGACTCGCAACACGTGAGGGCTCCGTGATCTGTAGAACACTCAGAAAGATGATCAGAGGACCACCGGATTGGCTCCGGCGGTAGCCGCTCCGATGCTTAAGTAAGTAAGGGAATTGAAAGACTGTATTGAAAGTCAAAGAATGAGCATAAGAATCCAAAGCGTACCTCTAGGGTTTAATATATAAGCCGTGGTTCTCCTAATTTTGATTAGGTTTTGCCGCCACGAATATCGAGATTTGATCATCAGAGATTTGCAGTTACCTTGTGGAGCATTGAATCGTAGATGGAGATAACCATAGATAGTAGTTTCCGTGTTGAAGGCTGTTTCCTTATTCCCCGTTTAACGGCTGTTAAGGAAACCATATATGCAGTGTCGAATAAATACATGTCCAGAACTAGGAGGTCTGGACGATGTACATGAGAATATCCTGAATGCTTCATCTGTACTGTATGACCGAGTTCATCGGTTCTGAATGATATATAAATAAGAATGCCCCGAAGGCTTATGGCTGCTTTGTATGATAAACATATATGAGAATACCCCGAAGGCTTGTAGCTGTTCTGTATGTCCGAAATATATGAGCTCTGTAGGATCGAGATTTGTTAATCTGATATGCACACGTGTCTCAAACTGATTGGTGTGTCTGTTTATGGTATATCAGCTACTCCCCCCCCGAGCCCTTGTCAAAAGCTAGGGTTTTAACTAGGGTTGAGGGTTTTGTGAAGAGTCATACGTTTTGCCTTCCCATTTCTCAAGACGCCGGTTTTAACACGTCATTTATTGCGCAGCCGATACTCGAGAACTCATCATTACTTTCAACCGTTGTGTCGGCTCGTCTTGGAAGGCTCATATTTCGAATGTGTATATAGAGAGAGGGAAAAGCCTTTCATACCTTTCTTCTGCATTTACTTCTACAGTACCAGACCGCCATTCGACATATCTTGAAGTTTTGGAGGATCCCCGGTGTTCATAACTCTTTCTTGGTTTCAGGTTCGACTTTTAGTCCCCTTCTTCATTCCTTCTTGTTTGTTTCATCTCTTTCTCTTGTTCGCCATGTTTGGCTTAGAATCACACTCTGGTTTGGGAAGTCCTTCTGAGACTGATCCTCAAATGCAATTAGTGAATGTTGATGAAAATAGAATGGTAGTTCCTCCCTCTAGTCCGGGGGTCAGGATTGTCGATGCTTTTGATGATCCCCCGAACAGGGCTGGCGAAACCTCTGGTCGGTCTGGTCGCAGAGAAGAGGGTGAGAGTGTAATTACTGAAAGTATGCTGAAGGAGTTATGGGCGAAGTTCAAACTTCCCAAAAATGTCGCTTTCAGGGTCCCAGATTCTCAAGATCGCCCGGGCGATGTTAGAGATGGAGAAATCTGTGCCTATCTGGCCTGGTTTGAACTGGGTCTTACACTCTCCCTTTCCTGATATAATAAAACAATTCTTTTGTTGGTTTGATCTGTGCCCCGCAGACCTGAACCTTAACAGTTGGAGACATCTGTTGAGCTTTATCGTATTAGGGCATATGAATAATGTCGAGGTGTCCCTTGACCTGATCCGTAGCAATATGGATCTAAAACTTCAAAAGGCGGAAGGCCTTTATTACATGTCTTTTGATAGTGGGTTCAGACCCCTTACTTCTGTGCCCTCCTCCAACAAGACCTGGAAGAAATGGTACTTCTTTATTAAAGGAGGATGGGAATTCAAGAACTTCGAGGGTCAACCTTCCACATTCCCTCGAACCACTGGGCCAAGGGGTGAGGTTTAACTTTTCCGTGGCTGCGTTGACTCTGTTTTGTTTGCCAATTTGTTGAACTGATCAATTTCTGTGTTTGCTTTGCAGTTAAGAGTGCGTGGAAGAGACCAGATTTCTCTCCCGCGATTCAGAAGCAGTATAAGAAGCTTTTGAAGCCCAGCATTAGGGATCATTCTTCCATTGTCAACCCTGATAAATTAATGGCTGCCAGGGGTAGTGTCGAGGAGATTGCTGATAATGTGATGGCTCAGTGGGAGTCCGGGCCATCACCGCCTGCGGTGGGGGAGGCTTCTTCTCCAGTGGTCCCTCCCGTTCTGAAGAAGCGGAGGCTGATTTCGTCCTCTCCCGGGCCTGCTGAGAGGGAGGAAGAGGCTCCCGTCCCTATCACGGTGGTTCCTCCAATCCCGTCTCGTCGAGCGGGTAAGGAGGCATCATCATCGGTGGCTCCTGACGTTGCTGGTCAGGGAGCCAAGAAGATTCTGAGTGAGTTCTGGGCCAAAGGCTCAGTTAAAATTAAGCCTCAGGCGTCTGGGAAGCTTCTTGCTGACTTGACCGCTCTTCAGGTTAAGGTGAGCTCGTTAGGACCATATTTTCCTTACCTTTAAGCGTTTCTACTGGTGTTTGAGTCGTTTTCTTTGTGTTATGCAGACCTTGCATACCCTTTCTGCTTTGGTGGAGGTTTCTCCATCTGTGGAGGAGCTTGACCAACTTAGGGCCAATCTGGACGAACTGGGACTCCAGTTGGGTACTGCTCGGTCAGAGGCTCATGACTTTGCGGAGAAGTTGAAGGAGTATCAGAACTCCTTGACTGTGATGAAGTCGGAGAGGAACCTTGCCGTTGAGCGGGCGAGGAGGTTGCAGGTGGAGATGAACGGCTTGCGGTACCAGCACCGTAGGCAGCTCGATGAAGCCGTGGAGGAGGCACTGATGGACAATGAGGATGAGATGAGGTCGAAGCTGGAAGGAATGGCCCATCGCTTGATTACGTTTGGGTTTAATAACTTCCGCTCTCGGCTTCTTGCCAAGTTTCCCTGATCTAGATGTCTCCTTTATTGTGCCGCCTGGGTCTGAACCTCCAGAGGTCAACCAGGACTGAAGTGGCTGATGTCCTCCCGGCCGATCCCACGGAAGTGGTTATACCGACTGAGGTGGTTGATACTGTACCTGCCGAACCTTCTCCTGTCGTTGATCCTGTTCCTGCTGATCAGGCTTAGGATCCATATTTTGTTATTTTTCAATGTACTTGAGACATATATTTGTTTAATGGAACATGTCTTTTGGTTAATGCTCGCCTCTTTGGTTATATTGCTCTGTAGCATTTGTGCGTATCTTTGAGTTATGTAGCTCTGTAGTGCCTTAACATGTAGTTGATGGTAATAATTGTTGCAAGTTACACTGCTCTGGAGTTTAGTGTATACCAGATCAGATTTTCTTCTGCAGGAAGTTGTGTTCCGAACTTCTTTACTTGCCTTAGGCCAGTAATTGGAGACTTCTGTTTTGAAGTATTTCAAAGCTGACCGTTCTGAATTCGGGGACATAATAATAAGTGGATATCTTTGCGGTTGTAGTTTGGTTGATCAGATCTTCTGTCTCCAGATCTGTTAGAAATCAAGAAACGTCATAGTTGATGGACCTCTGTTGTACACGTGGTCCTATAAGTGTTAATGACATGGAGAAACCGTCACGTCACATACAAGGGAAAGATTAAAAGCCTGTGTATTACGTGTATGGCCCTGCCTTTTGTTTCTCCCGAGAAGGTGGTTTAATACTCCATTTATTGCACCTTCGCCGTTTGGGATTTCGAAGCTAGCACTTCGCTTAACCGTTGTGACGGTTCAACTGGGTGGCCTTTGGTCTTCCAGTGTCTATATATATGGAAACGAGGGCATATGGTTTTGCTCAACCCTTCTACTCCCCGAATTGTTTGTAAGAGAGGTTTTTATATGCTGCCGGAGTTCTTCCACTCGTTCGGAGATGATGGATGATTCC
Organism: Nyssa sinensis; assembly: GCA_008638375.1. NCBI lineage: Eukaryota > Viridiplantae > Streptophyta > Magnoliopsida > Cornales > Nyssaceae > Nyssa > Nyssa sinensis. The sequence continues at coordinate 21,790,010 of CM018032.1, forward strand.
TTGCCTGAGTTGGGAATAACTGAACTGTGGCCAAAAGTTAACCCTCCCCTATTTTCAGTCTCCAAGGAAGGATTGAAGGAGGCACAAGTCTTCTTGTTTCCTCCGATATCTAGTCGAGATTTCTCCGACTGGTGGTGGTCCCTCCCTGATTCAACCGAGGCCTGGAGCGTTGGTGATGAAGACGAAGGTGAGTTGCCTCCTCTTCCTTACGCCCTGTCAGAGACCCTTGCTCCAAGTGGCTGGGGTGAAACAGATGGTGTGAAGAAGAAGATTGAAGGTGGGTTGCCTCCTCCCGCTTATAGCTTGGCAGTGACAACTGCTCTGAGGGAGATGAACGGGGGCCGCCTTCTCCCCTTTGTGACTTGGCAGGAACCCTTGCTTCAATTGGCTGGGGCGTTATGCCGATTACAAAGGTGGAGAACGAAAAGTCTTCTGAGGCTCAGAACCCTCATCATCGGTTGGTCATGGGACCAGTGATAGTGATGATGAAATGGCCTGGGCACTACTTGATGCAGACTGGGGTTCAGGGTTCCTTCCTTTCAAATGGAGCCGATGAAGGCGGTTTTGAAGGTTTTGGATCTTGTGCCCCTTTATCATCCCAGGAGAAGAGCCATTATGTTGCCAAGCGTAGCTTCTGTAATAGCTTCTGTAATAGCTTCTGTAGTAGTGTCTTGGTACTGATGTAAATTTTTTTTGAGTTATCAATAAAGTTGAATTTCTTCTTCTCAGATCTGATATTTTCTGTGAATGTGCTCTTTTGAAACTTAAGCACCTTCTAATGCATTGCCGATTGTTCTGAAAATAAATCAAAAACTTAGAAAAATGCCAGAATCGAAGTACTTCACCTTTGGTTGAAACCATGGTGCTGGTTTGTTTGACAGATAAGTCAAATAATGTAAGTGTCAGATCCGAGGTATTCCGTTCTAGGAAACTTTAGTTGACAGGTGCTCGGAACTTCTGCCTTTGGATAGACTGGATCACAGAATCCGCTAGTTGAAGACGGACCAGGCTCTGGAGGCCTGTGCATTAATAGATAGACCAGGCTCTGGAGGCCTGTGCATTAATATATGGACCAGGCTCTGGAGGCCTGTGCATTAATATATGGACCAAGTCATAAGACTTGTGCATTAATAGATGGACCAGGCTCTGAAGACCTGTGCATTAATAGATGGACCAAGTCATAAGACTTGTGCATTAATAGAGGGACCAGGCTCTGGAGGCCTGTGCATTAATAGATGGACCAAGTCATAAGACTTGTGCATAAATAGATGGACCAGGCTCTGAAGGCCTGTGCATTAATAGATGGACCAAGTCATAAGACTTGTGCATTAATAGATAGACCAGGCTTTGAAGGCCTGTGCATTAATAGATGGACCAAGTCATAAGACTTGTGCATTAATAGATGGACCAGGCTCTGAAGGCCTGTGCATTAATATATGGACCAAGTCATAAGACTTGTGCATTAATAGATGCATTAATAGATGGACCAAGTCATAAGACTTGTGCATTAATAGATGGACCAGGCTCTGAAGGCCTGTGCATTAATAGATGGACCAAGTCATAAGACTTGTGCATTAATAGATGGACCAGGCTCTGAAGGCCTGTGCATTAATAGATGGACCAAGTCATAAGACTTGTGCATTAATAGATGGACCAGGCTCTGAAGGCCTGTGCATTAATAGATGGACCAAGTCATAAGACTTGTGCATTAATAGATGGACCAGGCTCTGAAGGCCTGTGCATTAATAGATGGACCAGGCTCTGGAGGCCTGTGCATTAATAGATGAACAGTTTTAAGGAAGTAAAAGAAAAAAAATCTTCATTGATAATACTTCCGCAAGTGTTCTACGTTCCATGGCCTAGGAACAGGTTTCCCAGTCGTGTCTTCAAGCCAGTAAGTGGTAGGTCGAACGACCTTCGTTATTTTGTAGGGGCCTTCCCAATTTGGTGACAACTTTCCCATGGTGGGATCCTTGGTGTTCTGAAAGACTCTTCTTAAGACGAAGTCTCCAACTTGAAAGCTGACTGTCTTGAGTCCTATCCTGGATTTATTGACCATTCTTTGTTGGTAGGCTTCCATCCTGATGCTGGCCTGATCCCTTCTATCTTCGAGCAAATCCAAGTTCTCCATCAGCTGCTGATCATTGGATTCTTGCTCAAAGGCCTCAGTCCTTAGAGTTGGCATACCGATTTCAACCTGGAATTACTGCTTCTGTCCCATAGGCTAATGAGAAGGGTGATCCCCTGGATCTCCAGATCCGTCGTAGAGAGTGAATTTGGGCACCACGAACTTTCTAGGCCTCTCTTCGGACATGATGGCAGTGGGTGAACGGAGTGGCTAGTCTTCCGAGCAGCCTGGCCAGTTCGTCTTGCTCTGGAGGGTTCTGAGGTCCTCTTAAGCCGATTGTCCGGTCCATAGACTCGGCAATCTCCTCTACCCTTCGCGGGTCTCTGAGTCTGACATCTTGTGAACCCTGCCTGACAGCCTCGGCTTCAGGGTAGTAGGGTGGAGTGCGCCCTTCGGATGGAGGAGGAATCCGAACCGGTGGGACTGGCGCTGCATGATAAGGTTCCTGTGGTGCCGGGGGTGCTCCCGAAACCCTAGGAGTTGGGGCTCGAGTAGTGCTCCGGTAATGCACAGTCGGGGACAAAAGCGGATGTTCCCCAGCCAGGGACTGTTGATGGCTGTGGATCTCGGCCAGCGTGAGCAACGCCTGAGGGGTGCCCAGGCTGGTTAGCGGGGGCCTGCCCACGAAGTTCTTCATTCCCCGTGGCAACCGGGGGTTGCGTTCCTGCAACGAAGTTGACCGGCGGGCTAGGAGAAGCCGCCGCTTGGTTCTGCGTGAGCGTTGCCAGCGTTCTAGTAATGGCTAGCAACTGCTCCTGCACTAGTTGATTGTGTCGTTTTATTGCTTCGATCTCTTGTCGCATAGGGTTGGCCGCTGGTCCCCTTGTGCGTGGAGCAGGCGGCTGACGCTGAGCGTTTTGCGAACTCTGAGTATTCTGTCGGGGTCGGAGATTTGGTGCCATGGTTTTTCGGTGGGGAAAAAGATGAGTTTACGAATAAAGCACGTAGAGATTAGTCGTTCCCACAGACGGCGCCAAACTGATGCTGCACTTTTTGACTCGCAACACGTGAGGGCTCCGTGACCTGTAGAACACTCAGAAAGATGATCAGAGGACCACCGGATTGGCTCCGGCGGTAGCCGCTCCGATGCTTAAGTAAGTAAGGGAATTGAAAGACTGTATTGAAAGTCAAAGAATGAGCATAAGAATCCAAAGCGTACCTCTAGGGTTTAATATATAAGCCGTGGTTCTTCCTAATTTTGATTAGGTTTTGCCGCCACGAATATCGGGATTTGATCATCAGAGATTTGCAGTTACCTTGTGGAGCATTGAATCGTAGATGGAGATAACCATAGATAGTAGTTTCCGTGTTGAAGGCTGTTTCCTTATTCCCCGCTTAACGGCTGTTAAGGAAACCATATATGCAGTGTCGAATAAATACTGTCCAGAACAGGAGGTCTGGACGATGTACATGAGAATATCCTGAATGCTTCATCTGTACTGTATGACCGAGTTCATCGGTTCTAAATGATATATAAATAAGAATGCCCCGAAGGCTTATGGCTGCTTTGTATGATAAACATATATGAGAATACCCCGAAGGCTTGTAGCTGTTCTGTATGTCCGAAATATATGAGCTCTGTAGGATCGAGATTTGTTAATCTGATAGGCACACGTGTCTCAAACTGATTGGTGTGTCTGTTTATGGTATATCAAGTTGTAATAGAATTGATTATAATACATGAATTATAACACCCATCGCTTCTATTAAAAAAATAAAAAAATAAAGTATGATGTCTAGAAAAGTTTTTGTTAACATTACAGTGAAAAATGATATGTTATAATTTTAAATTAACTAAATCCTAAAATTCTTACAACTTTATTTAATAAAAACCGTTGATCACGAATTGTTTAAATTAATTCTCTAAGATGAATTATAATTTAAGATACCCTATTGTTGAGTAATTAAGATAATAAATCACATTTTTCCTCTTTCTTTGTGAGAGCTTCTCTCTCTAACTCTCTTCTTTGGCTTCACTCCGACAAACTTAAATCACCTTTCATCCTTCCCCCTTCCCCCTTCCCTTTCACTTCTAATTTTCCACCATCCACCTACCATCTGGTGGAACCCTATCCAATCTTGTCAGAAATTACCACCAGTAAGGTCAATCCATTAACAACATCCTCAAGCCACTACTCCCATAACAATCCCACCAAACTACTCTTTACCACCAACCTTAAACCTTACCAACCAGCCATCTTTATCCTTATGGTTTAGGTTATTGATGTTGCTCTTTTTTTATCAGAGGGGCCTCCCGTCCTTCACTACCTACCAAGAACTTAGGATCAGAGGGTCACTGGGTATGCTCCGGTCGTAGTCGCTCCAATGATAAAGTTAGTAAAGAAAATAAAATTATATTTGAAAAGAATAATTGAACATGAATTGAAAGCGTACCTTATGGTCTTATTTATAGATTACAGATCTCCTAAGTTGAGTAGGATTAAGAGCCACAAAAGTAAGGATTTGAAAATATCCGAAAGTAGTAGTTGTCATATTGAACTATGGTTCCTTATTCAGAGGTCGGTAGGACATGGAAGGCGATACCATGTTCTAAACCACATACCTTTGAACCCCTCCATGCCTATGTGATCTAAATAGAACAATCTTTCATAATTTCTGCCATGAACAACTCTCTACATACACGTGTCATACTTTGAATATATTTGTCACTTTATGGTATATCAACTACTCCCCCCCTTGAGCCTCAATTTTATGGGACCCGTGTAGAGCTGAGGTTAGGGTTTCTGAAGAATCATGCGTATTTTTATTAATGCGTTGTTTCGTATTCCGATAAAACGATCGTTGATGGGAGTTATGGCCTTATCATTGCACTAGCCGCTGATTAAGTAATCGAGGTCATTATTGGCTAACCATCGGTTGGGATATCGGGGCTATAAATATCGATCTTCCTTGGGTTGTCTTATAAATAGATGAAACCCCCTTAAGAAGTGTAATACCCCGACCTGAAATACCGAACCTAATGACACGTTTTACGAAAACATAAATGATATTCTAGAACTACTACAAGAAGGGACCGAAGGTTGGGAAATATACAAATATGTATATTCCAATACATATTCATGCTATTTGACACAAGTCTATAGTAATATGCATATAAATTTTATGTGTATATTAACACATGCAAATACACACATCAAGTGTGTATTGTGTGTGTATAGCCAAAAAGTATATATAGACATAAATATATATATATATATATACACACACATGTATGAACAAATACACATACATATATAAATACATACAAAAATATTAAAATGTGTGTGTGCAGAATTGTGAAACGATGTGTGTGTGAGTGTCGGTAACACACACCAAAGTGTGCAAGTGTGTGTTGTGTGCTATAATGTATATACATTGTATATATATATATATATATATATATATATATATATATATAACACAAATATCACAATGAAATTTAATGCAAAAGCTGAAATGAAAAGAGAAATTTAATGGAGTAGAAGAAGGAAGTCAAGGAAGGGAGAAAGAGAGAGAGAAAATGACAGGAAAGAAAAGAAAGAGAGGGGACAACCATATGAGTTGTCTATACACACACCACACACATATATATATATATATATATATATGCACTGTATGTGCATTTAAAGGAAAGAAATTGAAGCTAAGCCATTACAATATTCAGAGGAAGGAAAATCAGAAGAAGAAGGAAGAGAAAAATCACAGTTAAGAGGTGAACTCACAAAACCCATATGTTCTCTCTCTAAGAATTATGAATATATGTAGACTGTTTTAAGTTTTCTTAAGCATGCATGAGTTCATTTTGATATCTTAAACTATTAGAACTGAACTAGAGGGTAAAAAAGGGCTTGTCAAGAACAAACCATGAAGAACAACTATTAAAGGACCTTGGTTAGAGCAGGTCTGAACCAATGATAACCAAACTAAGTTTGGCTTATTGGAACCCCAACTAGACCTCCAAAGTGTTTTAAAAACACTAAGCCGTGACCTTGAATCTCAAAGAAAACCCTAAAAAATGGGAGTTGCAGGTTCAGGTTTTGAAATCCAACCTTTCAACCTTACACCAAAATCAAGATATGAGAATGGGGGCTTGAAACCCATGAAGAGGAGACCAAAATAGAAGAAACCCTAAGAGATTTGGCTCAAAAATGAGCATGAACGATCTAGTCATAGGTGTTAGTATCAAAACTTTAACCGAGCACCTGAGCTCAGTTTAAGCTCTAATATGAATGCCAAAATAATCCTTGATGTTTCAGAACCAGTTTAGAGTAAAAACAGAGGGATTTGGACGATCTAAAACTCACGAAATTAAAAGGAAAGAAAATCTGAAACTAGGGTAATAGTGACCTAAGGGGTGAAGAAGACGATGGGTTGACTTGCTCAGCTCGTTTAAACCCAATGAATTGACTCGGACACGTGTTGGGAAGGGAGGGAAGCCACTGCATAAGTGGGACGACGCCGTTTGGACTTAAAAGGTTTTAAATTTTAAACCTGAATACGGACCATTTGGTTACAAGGATGTGGGCCAAATTTAATAACCCGTGCGTGATTGAGGATAGCCTTATCCGGGTTTTAATGCGTTGTCTGCTGTTTGGCCTGATATAATTCAGAAAAAAAATAAGGGGCCGCAACCCCTGTGTCTTGAACATGAAACCCCTTAGACCCAAACCCTCACTTTTTCCATTTGGACAGGACAATCCCGTGTCCACTTAGTCCTACAAAAAAAAATTATATATATATATATATATATTATACATAAATGATATTAAATAAAATAAAACTAATTAATTAAATTAAATAATGACGAAATGGTGCGATGTCCAAATTGAACAAGTTATTAGTGTATTTTTACTATCTTGGACCTTCTGAGACCAATGGTGAGGTCCGTGTCGTGAGACGAGAGCCCAAAAAATAAAGACACGTAAAAGTGTAAAATAACCATTTTACCCCTAATGCCCCCAAAGCCCAATGGAAGTCTAAGAGGGTCTAAATTGACTTTCTTCGACATTTCGGACTCAATGATAGAGTCTATTTGACCAAAAGAGGTTTTATAATAAAGAGATATAAAATCTTATGAATAGCATAAATTCATGTAACTATAGACTGAGACGTTTTCTGACGTTGTGGACTAAATAGTGAGGTCCGCATTTTGAAATAAAGTACGGAAGGACACGACACGTAAACATGTGAAGTAAATAAATCAAACTTAAAATAATAGAGCTACCAGAAGAGTATAAATTAAAATGAATTTAATTCCTAACACATTAAATTGTGTCGTATGTTAAGATTATGAGTTAAATTAAGTACATATGAAATTTATGAAATGTTCATGATATACCACAAAAGAGTAGGACCAATCATTATTCGACACGTATGTCTATAGTCCAGCTCACGCTCGGCTAACTCAGCTCACGCTCGGCCAATGGCTAGCGCTCAGCCATTCAGGACAGGCTGAAAGATCGGAAGTGGCTGAGCACATGGCTCCAAAGCACATACATATCCAGATAAGGGTCACGGAGTTAATCACAGGATTCCTAGAGCAACACTCCAGAGCTTGTCACCCCCTTAGCAGTTGCCGAGCAGGGAATAAGGAAACAGTCTTTAACAAGGAAACTGCTACACATGTTTATCTCTATCTATGGTGCAATATCCAACTAGGAAACTACTATCTCCGATGATCAAATCCTTACTTTCATGACTCCAAATCCAAATCAACTTAGGAAAGCCACGACCTATAAATTAAACCCTAAAGGTACGCTTTATTTTCATGCTCATTCTTTGGCTTTCACTACAGTCTTTTCAATTCAGTTTACTTACTTAAGCATCGGAGCGGCTACCGCCGGAGCCAATCCGGTGGCCCTCTGATCCCCCCTTTTTGAGTGTTCTACAGTTCGTGAAGCCTAGATTTCTTGCTAGCTGAAAAGTGCAGCATCAGTTCATAAATCGTTTTAGGAATTTATACGATCTAAGCAAAAGTTAAGAAGCATCAATAGGTGATATTGCAGTGAATGTGAAGTTAATGAGACTATTCATGAATTATTCCTAGGAACTACAGAGGAAGTGGGAAAGCGCATTATTGGTACTAACCCTAAAGGACAAAGGTGAGTAACCCTGTATTCGAAGTGGAGATTTAACTCCATGGATTTGAAGAAGTTTTAAGTTCAAAGTATCTGAAGCATTTGAATATCAAATTCAGTATTACATGTTTTTGTTTTAAAATATTCTGTTCCTATAAACCTTATTGTGAAATGCTCAGTGAATGGTTTCTACTATAGTTTTCTTTAAAATATATTTTAGCATGTCTAAGTTTAAAATGTCAAATCTCTTTAAATATTTTGAATTTGCTTATTCCAAGTATTTGAAGATTCTATCATGAAGTCATGAACATTATGTTATGAATGCTCATAAAAGCATCTATTTTAAGAAGTTATATGTTTTATGTTTTAAAATGCAACTACAAGGAGGCCATGTTTAAATGCTTTTAAATAGCATTCATTTGTAAGTGTTTTATACCTCTTGTTGCCATTGGTAAAGCAAGATGAAACGTGCATAAGCATTAAAAATGATTTTGAGTTTCTTCGGAACTCAATTGACATGATGAAAATGATTTTGGGTTCTTCAGAACTCAATTGACATGATGTATGCCAGGTAGCAGAATCCAATCCCCCAAGCATGAGATATCTCCACGAAAAGAAAAACAGGAATCTGGTTCGAAACGGATTCCACTAATGAAAGTGATAAGATGTTATGTTGAAAATGGAAACAGGTTTTACCCTCATTCTACTATGCATATCTACATGTTTTGAAATTCATATACTCTATTTGAAGAAGTACATGTTAAGATTGATTTTTTAAATGTTTCAAGCTATCTATTTTAAAGAATGCATATATTCTGTGTTCAAAGTATACGAGCAATTGGTAATGATTGTTTTATAAAATCTCTTATACTAACTACTGCCAATTGAAAACCCATTAAAATGCTGGAAATTGCTCACAAGCTTAGATTAACTTACCCGAATTTTTATCCAACCCCCTTTTAGGTAACAGAAGTGATCTTGACCCTATTTTGTGATGAAGACGGTGAAAGTCTTTGCCATTTTGAGGAAGGGCATAGGAAGTTGTTATAGGGTTAGCATGAAGTAAGAGGAATCATATGTTGGTCATTTTTTGTAATAGCAAATGTTAGAGTGATTATGTAACTAAGTCCTTAGGGACATCTGGATATGTATTACATATGAAACTTTAGAATTTTTATTATGCTTTGAATGTATAATCATGTGTACCGTTCTGAAGAGCGGCCTGTACCGCGTGGATGTGCGAGAAATCTAAAATAAGAAAAGAAAATAAAAGTTTTTCATGCTTTCGAAAACACAGGCCGCACTGCCGTCCAATACTGTTGCTTATGTGAGCCTCGCTCTAAGGCCCCCGGGCCAAAGGGTGGTGGTCGTGATACGAGATCCGCACAGGGTGGGTTTCGGGTCATGATAGAGTGGTATCAGAGCACCAGGTTGACTTAGACAACTTAGTGACACTAGAAGAATTAGAAACAGAACTATGAGTTAGGTAAGTCCTAGGCTACCTAATATATTGAAGTACATGATATGATTGAAGGCGAGGTATGGGACCCGCATTATATGAAGTAGTTATGTGAAGTATATGATTTGATGTGAATGCAGGGTATGAGACCCGCATTACATGAAGTAAATATGTGAATTACGTGATTTGATTTGAAGGCAGGGTATGAGACCCGCATTACATGAATTAGATATATGAAGTACATGGTTTGATTCGAAGGTGGGGTATAGGACCCATATTAGAGTAAAGTAAGTGATTAGAAGTATGTGTTTGATAAGAAGGTGTAGTATGGGACCCGTAGTTAAACAGAAGTAGTAGACGAAAACAAGAAGTGGATGTGGACTATAAAACCACTACGAAAAATAAAAAATGATAAACTCTAAATTTTAAATTTGAAGTAGGTAATTATAACCTTATGTGATTATAGCATGTGATAAAAAACTAACACTACTTGTTTTACAACGAAAATGGCTGATATATAAGAGACACGAGTAATCTAGAAGAACGAGTAGACAGAATTGAACAGATCCTCGAAGTAATAGTTCAAACTGTGTATGATGCCCAAACCCAGCATGGCACACAACAGAAAGCACAAGACCCCCAGCCACAAGAACGACCTATTATAAATAGGGATAGGAAGATAGGGGGAAACAGTAGGAAAATGACAACTCCACTATGCCCTGTCTGCAATAGGAAACATTATGCGCCCTGCCGTATGATCATAGAAGCTTGTTATAAGTATGGAAAAAGGGGGACATCTCATAAAGAATTTCCCGAAATGGAATCAGGCTAACAAGGGACCCGTCTGAGGGTTCAGCTAGGTATTTTGTCTAAATAATTAAATTATGTTTTATATATATATATATATATATACATGATTGTCATTAAATTGACTATGAGATACATGAACATGATAGATGGAAGTAACAAGAATGAAAAGATAATAGAATCTTATCAAGATTAAGAATACTCGAGTTTTGAGGACAAAACTCTAATAAGAAGGGGAGAATGTAATCCCCTGACCTGAAACACCAAACCTAATGACACGTTTTACGAGAACATAAACGATATTCCAGAACTACTATAAGAAGGGACCGAAGGTCGAGAAATATACAAATATGTATATTCCAATACATATTCATGCTATGTGACACAAGTATATAATAGTATGCATATAAATTTTATATGTATATTAACACATGCAAATACACACATCAAGTATGTATTGTGTGTGTATAGCCAAAAAGTATATATAGACATAAATATATATATATATACACACATACATATATAAACAAATACACATACATATATAAATACATACAAAAATATTAAAGTGTGTGTGTGTGTAGAACTGTTAAAGGGTGTGTGTGTGTGTGTGAGTGCCGGTAGCACACACCAAAGTGTGCAAGTGTGTGTTGTGTGCTGTAATGTATATACAATATATATATATATATATATAACACAAAATATCACAATGCAATTTAATGCAAAAGTTGAAATGAAAAGAGAAATTTAGTGGAGTAGAAGAAGGAAGTCAAGGAATGGAGGAAGAGAGAGAGAAAATGACGGAAAGAAGAGAGAGAGAGGGGACGGCCATATGAGCTATCTATACACACACACACACACACACATATATATATATATATATATATATGCAGCCACTACCTTACCCTTCTGCATAAGAACAGACCCTAAGCCTTTATATGATGCATCACTGTATATCATAAAGCCTTCTGTCCCATCTGGTACTATCAGAATCGGAGCCGACATTAGACGGTTCTTTAGCTCTTGAAAGATCTTTTCCCTTTTTCTATCCACACAAAGGGAATATTATTCAGAGTCAGCTGGGTGATTAGCGCTGCTATCTTGGGAAATTCCTTGACGAACCTTCTATAATAACTAGCTAACCCCATGAAACTACGGACTTCTGTGATGCTAGTTGGCGAGGCCAATTCACAATGGCTTTTATTTTCTGGGAGTCCACTGAGATCGTCCTTAGTGATCACATATCCTAGAAATGAGATGTTGGGGAATCAAAATTCACATTTCTTTAACTTGGCATACAACTTCTACTCCCGTAGCTTCTGCAAAATGTTCCTCAAATGCACCTTCTGTTCTTTTGGGTTCTTAGAATAAAATAAGATGTCATCAATGAATACAATCACGAAGTCATCTAGATATAGCTTGAAAACCCTATTTATTAAGTCCATGAATGCGGTTGGGGAATTTATCACCCTAAAAGGCATCATTAAAAACTCATAGTGCCCATAATGTGTTCTAAATGCCGTCTTTTCTACATTTGTAGGCTTGACTTTCAATTGGTGGTATCCCGAACTCAAGTTAATCTTTGAGAAGAGTTGTGCCCCCTTCAACTAATCAAATAAGTCATCTACCCTCGGCAGAGGGTACTTATTTTTGATGGTGACTTTATTCAACTCTCTATAGTCGATGCAAATTCTTATAGTCCCATCATTTTTCTTCACAAATAACACTGGGGCTCCCTATGGCGAAAAGCTGGGTCGTATAAAACCCTTGTCTAGCAACTATTGCAACTGTAAGTTCAGTTCTTTTAGCTCCACTAGTGCCATTCAGTATTAGGTTTTAGATAAGGGTGAAGTGCCAGAAAATGCATCAATACTGAACTCAATTTCCCAATCAATAAACATTCCAAGTAGATTATCCAAAAACATATCAGAGAATTCTTTGGCAGCAGGAATCTGATGGCTCTTGTGAACAAGTGTCAAGGATGCTACACAAGAAACCACAACATCCCTTACGAAGTCGACGTTTGACCTGAATGGAAGAAACAAAATACGGTGGAGAGGCTACTCCTGTGCCCTCAAATACGATGCTCGACTATCCCGAATTCTAAATGAGAACTCTCTTAGCTACATAATCGATGGTAGCGTGATTTATAGTTAGCCAATCCATGCTGAGGATCACATTGAATACACAAATTTCCAAGGATATCAAATCGACAACTAATTGGGTACCCATGTCCTCTATCTCACATGATCTGTGTATTACAGTCCCCAATAGTGATTCCCCTGAAAGGATCGAAATAGTCAACAAGTAGCCTAGGAGTTCAACTTTTAAGTTTAACTTGGTAGAAAATGTGGGAGTTATGAATGAATGCGTAGAACCAGTATAAAATAGAACATGTGTAGGTTGGGAGCAAACTGAAAGGGTACTAGCAACCACTAAAGTGGTAGCCTAAACATCACCAGGTATGATCTAGAAAACCCTTCCCAGGCGCTGTTGATCATTCCTCAGTCTTTCATTTCTAATCCGAGGCCTTGCAATAGAGGCTGACGCTGCCGGTGTAGAGCTGATCATAGACTTGCCACCCTTAGGACAATCCTTATATAATGCCCAGTTTGACCATAACTGAAGCAGACATTTGTGTTCTTGTAACATTGTCCCTTGTGAAACTTTTGGCAGGTTGAGCATTTAGTTGGGCCCTCATTGTTGTGATTGGCCTTCCTTTGATTAGGTCCTGCCCCGGTATTGCGTGATCTAGCACCCGACTTGAAAAACAAGGATCCTTGTCTTCTGTTTCGACTGCCCCCTAATCTTTGGTTCCTTTTCCTCTTGGCATATTCTTCCTCATTACGCTCGATGATCTTAGCTATCGTTACTACCTCATTGTAGATGGCTAATCATTGGGGCCTGACTTTCTCCTTAATGGCCCATCTCAATCCACCCTCAAACTTGCATGCTTTTAGACTTTCTGTATTGATGGCATTGGGAGCAAATCTAGCCAACTCATTGAATTTGGCCTCATACTCGTCTACTGTTATACCCCCTTGCTGCAGAACTAAGAACTTAGCAATCTTCTAGTCTCTAGCCTCTTGGGGAAACACTATTTGTTGAAGACCTCAGTGAACTACTGCCATTTCATATTAGGTTCCCGTGCTTCCTCTAGTAGCCACCACTTATGTGCAGCGCCCTTAAACATGTATGTGGCATAAGCCACATTCTGTTCCTCCGTGCACATCAAGATTCAGAAAATGTGGTTCATCTTCAATAGCCATTCCTCAGCTAATGTGGGGCCTCTAGTACCATCAAATTTAGACGACTTCAGGTCCTGGAATTGTTTGTATGGGTATGATTGGTCCCGGTCATCACCTTGACGGCCCTCTCAGTTTTTTGGACAGTCTTGCCGTACTGGTTCATTTCCACTCCCTTGGTGTCTGTCACGACCCGAAAACCCACCCTACGCGGATTACCGGATCGCGACCGCCGCCCCGAGACTCGAAGGCCTCGAGACAAGGCTCGCATCTGCAGCGGTATCGGATAGATGTGTTTCATGTGGTTGCGGAAACGTGAAAAACTTTTTTTTTTTTTCTTTCTTATTTAAATTTTGCACATCCGTCCAATACTGCCGCTCTTCACATTTCGGTATACATGTATTATAATCATACATTCAGAGCATAACTAAAAACTTAAAAGACTTCATAATTAAAATCTTAATTCAACTGCCCCGTGGGGCTTAATACACATCCTTAAAATGTCAGCTAATACAAAACATATTAATCAGAGTTCATGTGATTTTTCCCCATAAGAACTCCTCAAGCAAATCTTCCCAAAAGCTAGGTTCATCCTTATAGTCTTCAAAAATCGATCTGCCCTTAGTCACCTGAAAGGGGGGCGGATAAAATCCGGGTAAGCTAATCAAAGCTTGTGAGTAATTCCTGCATTCGTCATGGGGTTTTCAACTGGTAGTGGTTTTAGCACATGAGGGTTTTTGAAATACTCACTACCAATTGCTCGTACATTTTAGAACACAGAATATATGCATTCTTAAAGCAATAGCTTTGAACAATTTAAGTATTCAAGCTAAATACACATTTTCTCCAAATAGAGTATATGCAATTTAAAAGCATATAAACACGTGAAATAGAATAGGGATAATACCTACTTCTATTTTCAAAATCACTTGTCATCTTTTCTCTTTTATTAGGCGGAATCTGTTTCGAACCAGACTCCCATTTTACTGCCAATACTGTCGATGGAGATATCTCATTTGCCTGGGGGATTAGATCCTTCTACCGGGCATGTACTGTTGAATCCCGAAGGATTCAACCATCATATAGGGTGGTACTTAGTACCGTTTATCTTATAAAACATTTGTCACATGACTTCTTCAATAGATATTTTTCATGAACATTTAAAGCATGAAATGTATAAATTCTACAATAAAGCTTCGAATACACGTGATAATCAAATTCAGAATATTAAAGAGGTTTGCAATTGATTTAGACATGCTGATGTATTTTCAAGAAAAGAGCTGAATTTAAAACATTTAATAAGCATGCCGTAACAGAATATTTTAAAAGAACGGAATCATATATAGACTGAATTTGATATTCAAAGGCTGCAATGACTTGTGCTTAAAACTTCTTCAAATATATGGAGTTAAATCTCCAGTTCAAATACAGGGTTACTCACCTCGGTCCTTTAGGGTTAGTGCTAAAGTGCGCTTTCCCACTTCCTCTGTAATTCCTAAGAACAATCCATAACAATCTCATTAACTTCACATTACTGCAATATCACTTACTGATGCTTCTTAATTTATGCTTAGTTCGTATTTTATCCTAGTCGATTTACTAACATCCTATAACTTCGCACGTACTTAATTAAACTCGTACTTTAACCTACGACACAATTTAATGTGTTAGAAACTTAATTTATTTCAACTTATACTCTTCTGGTAGCTCCATTAACTTCAATTTAAAGTTATTTGCTTCACATGTTAACGCGTCGCGTCTTCTCGTACTTTATTTTTTTTTTGTATTTGCCTCAGTTTAATACTTCGGCAATGTTTTAATTATAGTCCTCTGACTGATGCTATTCGTCAAATTTTATGTCTTTTTATCTTAGACACTTCTTTTGATCGAATGGACTTTACCATTGGGTCCAGAGCGTCGAAGAAAGTCAGTTTAGACCTTCTTTGGTTTAATTTGGCTTTTGGTGTACTAGGGGTAATTTGGTCATTTTACTCTGTTACGTGTCTTTATTTTTTTTTTTTCGGGTCCCGTCTCTTAAAATGGACCCTACCATCAGTCTCAGAGTATCCAAAATAGTAAGGATACACTATTTATTTGTTTAATTCGGACTTCGTTTGACTTGTTTAGGGGGAAGGGCAATTTGGTCATTTTGACATTTTTAGGAGTCTTAAATTTTTCGGGGCCTCATCTCATGTCACAGACCTCACAAATGGACTCAGAGGGTCCGAGATAGTAAGGTTACATATATAACTTGTCATTTTTGGTCAAGGGGTATTTTGGTAATTTATACCTTAACGTGTCTAAATTTTTGGGCCCCATCTCGTAAAACGGACCCTACCATTGGCTTCAGAATATCCGAAATAGTAAGGATACACTATTCGTTTATTTAATTTGGACTTCATTTGCCCTATTTATGACCCAAGGGTAATTTAGTAATTTTACTTATTTAATAAAATAATTAAATAAATTATTTTATTATTTTATTATTTTTCCAGGGGTATATTTGCATAATTTTTTCAAAATTTGGGCCACAGTGTAAATCCGTAGAACAGTTGGGGGGTCAAAATTAAATATTCAAAACTTTCGGACTGAACCAGTGGGTTCAGTCCTATCTCAAATGAACCGGTCCAATTTCAATTGAACCAATCCGGTCTGGTTGGGTTTATTGCGTAATGCTGACGTCATGATGACGTCAGCCCTAATAGTTTAAAATTTAAACATAAGCATAAACGACGCCGTCCCACTTAACCGTTTATACGACGGGTCGGGTTCCGACCCGAACCCGATTTGACCCATTTGACCCGAACCACCACTGTTCATCTTCTTCCCCGTTTCTTCCCAGTGTTGCCCTAGTTGCAGGTTTTCATTTTTTTCCTATTTCGTGGATTTCTACAACTCCGTTTCTTCTGCTTTCTTTTCCAAACACCTCCTAATACATTATAGAACACTTCTACATTGATTTGGAGGTTCGAATGTAGCTCAATGACTCGAATTAAGTCGCGATAATCCGAGCTGTTCATGGGTCGTTCATGCTCGTTTGTCGATGGTTTTTCACGAGGTTTTGCTTGTTTTAATCCTCTCTTCATGGGGATTAAATTTTCGTTCATAAGGGTAGGTTTAAAAGCAAGTTTAAGGGTTTGGGTTGAAAACCCGAAACCTGCAAGTCAATGGTCGAGGGTCGTTTCTTGTGATTTTTGGTCGCGGGTATAGGTCTTCATGACCCTCATGACTTCTTCTTGAAGTCCCTATGCACCAAAAAGAGTTTGGCTTCCATCATTTCAGACCTGCTATAGCATGGTCTTCAATGGCGGTTCACTGTTGGGTCACGTAGTTCTAGGTGTTTTTATGTCTTAATTTCATGTTTAATCATGCCTAAATATGTTTAAAACATCATATATACAAAATCTAGAACTAAAACAGTTTATGCATGCAAAATTTTCTAGAGAGAGAAAGTAATGGTTCTTGGTGTTTTACCTCTAACAATGGCTTTCTCTCTCTTTCCTCCTTCCTCTGAGACCTCTCTTCTCTTCTTCTAAATGCTCAGAACTCTCCCTCTCTTTCTCTATTGCTGATCGGTGGAGATCTTGTGTGCAAGCCATGTATGACCATTGTATAGGTGAGAAATTAAATGGCTATCACCTCACTTAATTGCCCCTCATTTCACTCCCTTACTCCATCAGACCATAGCCATACTTCTCCCTATTCATCTTCACCTAATGGCCATATAATATACACATAAAGTACATGCCACCTTACCCATATTAATTCCCATGTCTCCCTCTCATCTATTCATGTATACATATATATATATATATATATTATATTTAATTTACATATTACTCCACACTCACACACGGCTGGTATATATATATATGTATATATATATTTTTATATTTTCACTTAATTTGTCATATTTAATTTATTATTAAATTGTTTATTCAATTTATTACACTTTACCAATTAACCATCATATTTCATATTAATCATAATAAATACTTAATTTCTCATATTAATAAATTAATTTTATTAAATTAATTTATTATTGTTTTAAAAACATAATATTTACTTCCATTTTTCATACCCTCGAAATACGTGTCATATTACCCGACATTCTCGGGTCGGGGTATTACAGTGTCTGGGTAAGGCCTCCACAATTTTTTCTAAGATACACTCAACTTTGTCTAACTTGTCTATCTCCATTGATGTACTTCAAGTACGAACCATTTATTGTAAAAGAATAACATTTAGAAATTAAGTAATCGCTTAATCACCATGATAGGTTTTATTTATTAATTGAGCCTTACACTCGACAAGTCTTAGTACTCTAGTCCTAATCTCCCATGAACCACTAGATCCTAGGACTCTGATACCACGCTTTTCACGACCCGAAACCCATCTTGTGCGGATCAAGGGTCGCGACTAGGGGCACGGCCCGTGAGCTGCCCCCCTCTTATCAGATAACTGTCAGGTGTGTATAAGAGTACAAATTGGTTGCATCGAGAAAACATAACTATGACATGGCTAAGGAATACCACATATTATAGTTCGGGTTTACTTACCTAAAAAATGGTTCCTCCTCCCTTCAAGAGGAATCAGACCTCATCCTCCTTTCCCTTTGACGATCTTATAAATCAAGAAACATTATTTAGTTCAATATTGTTCAGGGACTTAGTCTAATTTTATTGATGGATCTATGGTTTTTTAGTCTTATAGGTCGTGTTTTAAGTCTATGGACTTACGTAATTTAGGTTTTTTCCCAATTGACTCTTTTACCCTTCTTTGGTAGCTCGTTGTACCTTTAAAATATCCTAAAAAAGGCCAATTTCGCATATCATAATTTTAGGTATCTTATTTGGAAAAATGGACTCCACCGTTGAGTCCAGAATGTGAAAACAATTTTAGGGTAGGTACCCTTATAATTTTTGGAGGTCATTTGGTAGCTTCATTTAGCATTTAGGACATTTTTGAGATTAGTCCAGTTTGTCTGTTTATATATTTAAAAAATTAATTTGCTCAAGCGAGGCCCACCGTGGGGTCCAGAGTGTAAAAAAAACATAAGTTTATTTTTTACGAATCTTCATTTGGCTTTGTCTAGCTTATTTTATGTTATCGTGAAGTGTTACCCACTTATTAAGGGCGTTTTAGTCATTTTACATATGTTCAGGGGTATTTTCATAATTTTCCTTAAATCCAAGGGTACTATGGTAATTTTTAAAATTCTAGAGTTAAAAATATAATATTTTATATTTTTCTAGGGGCCTCATAGAATAAATTCTTAAAAGATTGTTCCATAGTGTAATAAATGATAGTTTAGGGGTCAAAGTATAATTTATGAAACTTAAAAACCCTAAACCATCCAGTCTGGTCCTTATTTAAGTGAACCGGTCCTATACAGAGGTGAAATAACTGGTCCACTCGGACTGTTGCATCACTAGTGCGTCATCACGATGTTATCAGTACGGCGACGTTTCACTTAATATTTTATTTAAACCCTTAGGTCAAAACGACGCTGTTTTACTTAAAGCCCAGACGCCGTTCATGTATGGGGAAAATTTGACCCGTATATGACCATTCCTAAGGTCCAAAACTGTTCATTGTCTTCCTCCTTCATGAGGTTACTGTAGCTCTAATTGCATAAATTTAAATCTTCAATTTCGTGGATTTCTAAGCCCTTTTTCTCTTTGCTTTCAACTTGATATGGATTATAATGCCCTAACCTAACTTTTCTCGTTGGTTTCAGGTCATTAGCACACTGGAAAGCTTGGGTGAAGTTTCCATGGCCGACGACTGTCCAGGCTTTGTTCAAGCTTGTTCCTAAGTCTTTTGTGCGTGGCTTCTTCTATTGTGATCCTCAAGATATGGGGTTTTGTTTCACTTTCAAAAACAAGGGTTTCAAGGTCAGTTTGTGTGGTTTGGTTCCAAAATCAAAACCTACAACTTGTGTTTTTGGAGTCCTTCTTTGGGCTTTTTGGTTGCGGCATAAGGGTTTTATAACCCTCATGAGGTCTAGCTCCAATCTCGAGTAACAAAAATGCATTTATTACAAGTTGGTTCAGACATGCTCTTTTAGAGGTCCAACAATGGTAGTCCACAGAATTCTTAGCTTAAACTGTTCTAATTTACTCCTATTTTCTAGTATCAGACACCATAATCACATGCATGCATTTTAGATTCATCAAATCATAAAAAATAGTGTTATACCCATCCTTTTTTCTTAAAGAGAAAAGTTAACTTTTGAGGGTTTTACCTTCAAACCGTAGTTCTGCTCTCTTTGGGCTTGAGCTACTGAGCTAGTCTAGTGAGCATGCATGCACAACTTCTTCTTCTTCCTCCTCATTCTTCTTTACTTTCTCTTTCTACAATTCTCTATCTCTTTCTCTCTCTACCCACACATCACACACAAATAGGGACACACACTTGGTCTGTTTTGCCTTACACACACACAATATAAAACCATACATATTATATATATATATATATATATATACGTATGTCACACATATATATATATATATTTGTTTAGGTGTTGCATGAGGTTTAATTGGATGGGAGTGTGGACCAATGAGGCGTTGACACCTCAACTTTTGAGCATGCTACCATGGAGTTTTATATGGGTTATGTATATATCTTGTGAAATAAATAGCACAAAAGTGTTGTAGCCAAGTTGGCTATTCTTTTTGGCATAAGATTGTACCTCTCTTTTTTTGGTCTTGGGTTCAAGACTTTGGGCCAACACTTTTGGCATTCTTTTCTCTTTTTTTTTTTTTTTTTTTCTTCTTATGCCTTGTTTGGCATTTTGGATGTGTTTCTTTTTTTTTTTTTCTTGAATTTTTGAAGTTGTGTTTCAATATTCCTAAAGTTTTTTGGTATTCTTGCAGTGTTTTTGATTTTGTATGCTTCACCTACACACCATTTATTTTATTTTTGACACATTACATCGCACTTAGTTTATACCAAAAATATATTATATTTATCAAAAAATTCTTGTTTAAATTCATTTTGTTCACGTATTGCGCTAATTTCGCCCAATTGCACTCCGTGCACTAATTTTAATGTTTACGAGCTACCAATTTCAATTTAAGATGCCTAAAATTAATATGTAATTTATTTCATAAAAACCGGTGATGCTGCACTTTTTGACTCGCAACACGTGTGGGCTCCGTGACCTGTAGAATACTCAGAGAGATGATCAGAGGACCACCGGATTGGCTCCGGCGGTAGCCGCTCCGATGCTTAAGTAAGTAAGAGAATTGAAAGACTGTATTGAAAGCCAAAGAATGAGCATAAAAATAAAGCGTACCTCTAGGGTTTAATTTATAAACCGTGGCTCTCCTAAGTTGATTAGGATTTGTCGCCATGAATATAGGGATTCGATCATCGGAGATTGCAATTATCTTGTGGAGCATTGAGTCGTAGATGGAGATAATCATAGATAATAGTTTTCGTGTTGAAGACTGTTTCCTTATTCCACATGAGAATGTCTTGAGGGCTTCATTTGCACTGTATGACCGAGTTTATCGGCTCTGAATGATATATAAATAAGAATGCCCTGAAGGCTTGTGGATGCTCTGTATGATCAAAATTGTCTGCTCTATAGGATCGAGATTTGTTAACTCAGTGGGCACACGTGTCTCAAAGTGATTGGTGCGTCTGTTTGTGGTATATCAGCTACTCCCCCCCCGAGCCCTTGTTAAAAGCTAGGGTTTTAACTAGGGTTGAGGGTTTTGTGAAGAGTCGTACGTTTTGCTTTCCCATTTCTCAAGACGTCGGTTTAACGCGTCATTTATTGCACAACCGATACTTGAGAATCCATCATTATTCTCAACCGTTGTGTCGGCTCGTCTTGGAAGGCTCATACTTCGAATGTGTATATAAAGAGAGGGAAAGGTCTTCCATACCTTTTTTCTGCATTTACTTCTACAGTCCAGACCGCCATTTGACATATCTTGAAGTTCGGAGGATACCCGGTGTTCATAATCCTTTATTGATCTCAGGTTCGACTTTTAGTCCTCTTCTACACTCCTTCTCATTTGTTTCATTTCTTTCTCTTGTTCGCCATGTCTGGCTTAGAATCACACTCTGGTTTGGGAAGTCCTTCTGAGACCGTTCCTCAAATGCAATTAGTGAACGTTGACGAAAATAGGCTGGTAGATCCTCCCTCTAGTCCGGGGGTTAGGATTGTTGATGCTTTTGATGAGCCCCTGAATAGGGCTGGTGAGACTTCTGGTCGATCTGGTCACAGAGAGGAGGGTGAGAGTGTAATTACTGAAAGTATGTTGAAGGAGTTATGGGCGAAGTTCAAACTTCCCAAAAATGTTACTTTCAGGGTCCCAGATTCTCAGGATCGCCCGGGCGATGTTAGAGAGGGGGAAATCTGTGCCTATCTGGCCTGGTTTGAAATGGGTCTTACACTCCCCTTTCCTGATATAATAAAACAATTCTTTTGTTGGTTTGACCTTTGCCCCGCAGATCTGAACCTTAACAGTTGGAGACATCTGTTGAGCCTTATTGTGTTAGGGCATATGAATAATGTCGAGGTGTCCCTTGACTTGATCCGTAGCAATATGGATCTAAAACTTCAAAAGGTGGAGGGTCTTTTTTATATGTCTTTTGATAGTGGGTTCAGACCCCTTACTTCTGTGCCCTCCTCCAACAAGACCTGGAAGAAATGGTACTTTTTTATTAAAGGAGGATGGGAATTCAAGAACTTCGAGGGTCAAGCTTCCACATTCCCTCGAACCACTGAGCCAAGGGGTGAGGCTCAACTTTTTCGTGGCTGCGTTGATTCCGTTTTGTTTGCCAATTGTTGAACTGATCAATTTCTGTGTTTATTTTGCAGTCAAGAGTGCGTGGAAGAGACCAGACTTCTCTTCTTCGATTCAGGAGCAATATAAGAAGCTCTTGAAGCCCAGCATTAGGGACCATTCTTCCATCGTTAACCCTGATAAATTAATGGCTGCCAGGGGTAGTGTTGAGGAGATTGCTGATAATGTGATGGCTCAATGGGAGAGCGGGTCTATACCGTCCGTGGCGACAGGGGAGGCATCCTCTCCAGTGGTTCCTCCTGTCCAAAAGAAGCGGAGGTTGGTTCTGTCCTCTCCCGAGCCTGCTGAGGGGGAGGAAGAGACTCCTGTCCCCATTTCGGTGGTTCCCCCAGTCACGTCTCGTCGAGCGGGTAAGGGGGCATCATTGTCGGTGGCTCCTGATGTTGCTGATCAGGGGGCCAAGAAAATTCTGAGGGACTTCTGGGCCAAAGGCTCAGTTAAACTCAGGCCCCAGAAGTCGGAGAAGCTTCTTGCTGATTTAACCACTCTTCAGGTTAAGGTGAGCTCGTCAGGCCCTTATTTTTCTTTCCTTTAAGCGTTTATACTGGTGTTGAATTGTTTTCTTTGTATTATGCAGACCCTGCATACCATTTCTACTTTGGTGGAGGTTTCTCCATCTGCGGAGGAGCTTGACCAACTCAGGGCCAATCTGGACGACCTGGGGCTTCAGCTTGGCACTGCTCGGTCGGAGGCACAACACTCTGCAGAGAAACTGAAGGAGTGTCAGAACTCCTTGATCGTGATGGAATCGGAGAAGAACCTTGCCGTTGAGCGGGCAAGGAGGTTGCAAATGGAGGTAAACGGCATGCGGTATCAGCACCGTAAACAGATCGATGATGCTGTGGAGCAGGCATTGGTGGACAATGAGGAGGAGATGAAGTCGAGACTAGAAGGGATGACCCATCGCTTGATTACGTTTGGGTTTAACAACTTCCGCTCCCGGCTTCTCGCCAAGTTTCCTGACCTTGATGTCTCCTCAATTGTGCCGCCCGGATCTGAACCTTCAGAGGTTATCCAGGATGAAGTGGCTGATGTCCTCCCTGCCGATCCCTCGGAAGTGGTCGTACCGGCTGAGGTGGTTGATACTGCTCCTTCCGGACCTTCTCCGGCCGCTGATCCTGTCCCTGCTGATCAGGCTTAGGATGTATATTTTGTTACCTTTCAATGTACTTGAAACATACATTTGTTAATGGAACAATCTTTTGCTTAACGCTCGTTTCCTCAGTTATATTACTCTGTCGTATTTGTGCATGTCTTGAGTTATGTTGCTCTGTAGTGCCTTAACAAATAGTGGATGGTGGTAATTGTTGCAAGTAGCGCTGCTCTGGAGTTTAGTGTATACCAGATCAGATTTTCCTCTGTAGGTAGCTGTGTTCCGAGCTTCTTTACTTGCCTTAGGTCAGTAATTGGAGACTTCTTTTTTGAAGCATTTCAAAGCTGACCGTTCTGAATCCGGAGACATAATAATAAGTGGATACCTTGTGATTGTAGCTTGGTTGATCAGAACTTCTGCCTTCAGACCTGTTAGGAATCAAGAAACGTCATAGTTGATGGACCTCTGTTGTATACGTGGCCCTTTAAGTGTTAATGACATGGAGAAACCGTCACGTCATATACGTGGAAAAGATTTGAAGCTTGTGTATTACGTGTATGACCCTGCCTTTTGCTTCTCCCGAGAGGGTGGTTTAATACTCCATTTATTGCACCCCCGTCGTTTGGGATTTCGAAGCTAACACTTTAGCCGTTGTGACGGTTCAACTGGGTAGCCTTTTGTCTTCCAGTGTCTATATATATGGAAACGAGGGCATTCGGTTGTGCTCAACCCTTTTGCTCCCCAAACTGTTTGTAAGAGAGATTTTTATATGCTGTCGGAGTTTTGCCACTTGTCCGGAGATTATGGATGGTTCCTTGCCGGAATTAAGAATGATTAAACTGTGGCCAAGAGTTAACCTTCCCCTATTTTCAGTCTCCAAGGAAGGATTGAAGGAGGCTCAAGTCTTCTTGTTTCCTCTGGTATCTAGTCGAGATTTCTCCGATTGGTGGTGGCCCCTCCTTGATTCAACCGAGGCCTGGAGCGTTGGTGATGAAGACGAAGGTGAGTTGCCTCCTCTTCCTCAGACCTTGTCAGAGACCTTTGCTTCAATCGGCTGGGGCGTGACAACTGTTCTGAGGGAGATGAATGGGGGCTGCCCCCCCTTTGTGACTTGGCAGAGACCCTTGCTCCACTCTGCTGAGGAGTCATGCCGATTACAAAGGTGGAGAATGAAAAGTCTCCTGAGGCCTAGAGCCCTCATCGTCCGTTGGTCATGAGACCAGTGATAGTGATGATGAAATGGCCTGGGCACTTCTTGATGCAGACTGGGGTTCAGGGCTCTTTCCTTTCAAATGGAGCCGGCAGCGGCGGTAATGGAAGTTTGGCTCCTGTGCCCCTTTATCATCCCAGGAAAAGAGCCGTTATGTTGCCAAGCGTAGCTTCTGTAATAGCTTCTATAATAGCTTCTGTAGTGGTGTCTTTGTACTGATGTAAATCTTCTGAATTATCAATAAAATTAGATTTCTTCTTCTCAGATCTGATGTTTTCTGTGAATGTGCTCTTTTGTAGTTTAAACACTTTTTCATGCATTTCTGATTGTTCTGAAAATAAATCAAAGAAACTTAGAAAAAGTGTCTGAATCGAAGTACTTTACCCCTGGTCGGAACCATAGTACTTGTTGTTTGTTTGACAGATAAGCCAAATAATATAAGTATCAGATCCGAGGTGTTCCGATCTAAGAAACTTTAGTTTGTAGATGCTCGGAACTTCTGTCTGTGGATGGGCTGAATCATAGAATCTGTAAATTGAAGACGGACCATGCTCGGAAGGCCTGTGTATAAGAGTAATCCAGGCTCTATAGGCCTGCGTATTTAGAGAATGAACCAAGTATTTAAGATCTGTATATCATGGACCAGGCTTTGAAGGCCAGTGCATTATAGACGGACCAAGTACTGAGACTTGTGCATTTATGGACCAAGTCCTAAGACTTGTGCATTAATAAATGGACCGAGTAAAAACTCGTACATTATGGACCAGGCTCTGGAGGCCTGTGCATTAATAGATGGACCAAGTCATAAGACTTGTGCATTAGTAGATGGACCAGGCTCTGGAAGCCTGTGCATTGATAGATGGACCGAGTGAAAACTCGTACATTATGGACCAGGCTCTGGAGGCCTGTATATTAATAGATGGACCAAGTCATAAGACTTGTGCATTAATAGATGGACCAGGCTCTGGAGGCCTATGCATTGATAGATGGACCGAGTGAAAACTCGTACATTATGGACCAGGCTCTGGAGGCCTGTGCATTAATAGATGGACCAAGTCATAAGACTTGTGCATTAATAGATGGACCAGGCTCTGGAGGCCTGTGCATTAATAGATGGACCGAGTGAAAACTCGTACATTATGGACCAGGCTCTGGAGGCCTGTACATTAATAGATGGACCAAGTCATAAGACTTGTGCATTAATAGATGGACCAGGCTCTGGAGGCCTGTGCATTGATAGATGGACCGAGTGAAAACTCGTACATTATGGACCAGGCTCTGGAGGCCTGTACATTAATAGATGGACCAAGTCATAAGACTTGTGCATTAATGGATGGACCAGGCTCTGGAGGCCTGTGCATTGATAGATGGACTGAGTGAAAACTCGTACATTATGGACCAGGCTCTGGAGGCCTGTGCATTAATAGATGGACCAAGTCATAAGACTTGTGCATTAATAGATGGACCAGGCTCTGGAGGCCTATGCATTAATAGATGGACCGAGTGAAGACTCGTACATTATGGACCAGGCTCTGGAGGCCTGTGCACTAATAGATGGACCAAGTCATAAGACTTGTGCATTAATGGATGGACCAGGCTCTGGAGGCCTGTGCATTGATAGATGGACCGAGTGAAAACTCGTACATTATGGACCAGGCTCTGGAGGCCTGTGCATTAATAGATGGACCAAGTCATAAGACTTGTGCATTAATAGATGGACCAGGCTCTGGAGGCCTGTGCATTAATAGATGGACCGAGTGAAGACTCGTACATTATGGACCAGGCTCTGGAGGCCTGTGCATTAATAGATGGACCAAGTCATAAGACTTGTGCATTAATAGATGGACCAGGCTCGGGAGGCCTGTGCATTAATAGATGATTAGTTTTATGGAGGTAAAAGAAAAAATCTTCATTGATAATACTTCCGCAAGTGTTCTACGTTCCATGGCCTAGGAACAGGCTTCCCAGTCATGTCTTCAAGCCAATAGGTGGTAGGTCGAACGACCTTTGTTACTTTGTAGGGACCTTCCCAGTTTGGTGACAACTTCCCCATGGTGGGATCCTTGGTGTTCTGAAAGAATCTTCTTAAGACGAAGTCTCCAACTTGAAAGCTGACTGTCTTGAGTCCTACCTTGGATTTGTTGACCATTCTTTGTTGATAAGCTTCCATCCTGATGCTGGCTTGATCCCTTCTCTCTTCGAGCAAATCCAAGTTTTTCATCAGCTGCCGATCATTAGATTCTTGTTCGAAGGCCTCAGTCCTCAGAGTTGGCATACCGATCTCAACCGGAATTATTGCTTCTGTTCCATAGGCTAGTGAGAAGGGAGTTTCAGAGGTGGGAGTTCTCCTGGTTGTTCTGTAGGCCCAAAGGACTCCAGGGAGTTCTTCTGCCCACTTCCCCTTGGCCTGTTCCAACCTCTTCTTTAACCCGTCAAGGATTGTTCGGTTGGTGACCTCTGCTTGCCCATTTGCTTGTGGATGGCCTGGAGAGGCAAAGTGCTGCCTGATGTTGAGATTTTCGCAGAATGCCTTGAAGCTTTTACCAGTGAATTATGTCCCATTGTCCGATATAATTACACGTGGTATGCCAAACCTGCACACAATGTTCTTCCAGGTGAAGCTTTCGACTTCCTTTTCTGTGATATGCGTTAAAGGCTCGGCTTCGGCCCATTTAGAGAAGTAGTCGATGGCCACCAAGAGATACTTCCTGTTTGGAGGTGCTCGTGGTAATGGGCCCGCAATGTCCATTCCCCATTGAGCAAAGGGCCAAGGACTATGAATCGGGATAAGCTCGTGCTGAGGCTGATGTTGGTACGGGGCAAATCTCTGGCATTTGTCGCACTTCCGAACATATTCTTTAGCCTGTTTCAACATGCCGGGCCAGTAGTAGCCCTGCGATAGAGCTCGGTGGGCTATAGTTCTGCCCCCATTATGATTCCCGCAGATTCCCTCATGTATTTCAGCCAAGACATACTGTGATTCGTCTGGGGCTAAGCATTTTAGCAGAGGTTGAGAATACGACCTTCTGTAAAGCTTGTTGTTCAGGATCAGGTACCGAGCCGCTCTGATTCAGATTCTCCTGGCTTTGTTTTTGTCCTTTGGGAGGAGACTGGACCTTAGATACTGGAGGATTGGGGTCATCCAGTTCTGGGGCTGTTCGTCAATTTGAGCAACTTGTGCTTCCTCAATGCTGGATCCTGGCTGAAAAGAGATTTTAATTGTGGAGTCTGCTTCAGATTTGAGGCGGGAGGCCATGTTAGCCAGAACATCTGCTCTGCAATTCTGGCTTCTCTCAATTTTCTGGATGGTAAACGTCTGGAAGGAATTCTTCAAGTGGCTCACCAGTTCGGAATACCGAAGCATCCTGTCATCTTTAATGGCAAATTCTCCCAAGACCTGGCTTACTACCAGTTGGGAGTCAGAGAAGACATCGAGGTTCTGAGCCTCGCATTCCAAGGCAAGTTTCATCCCTAAGATTAGGGCTTCATATTCGGCTTCATTATTAGAAGCTCTGAATCCCAAGCTGACTGCTTTTTCTGATGTAAGCCCATCAGGGGACTGTAGCACCAGGCCTACCCCTGATCCTTGATCGGTTGACGACCCATCAATGTATAGCAGCCAGGTTCCCGAAGTTACGGTGATTTGTGCTTTGTTCTGAAGTGCCGGGGTGAATTCAGCTACGAAATCAGCTAAGGCCTGTCCTTTGATGGAGTTTCGGGGTACATATGATATGTCGAACTCCCCTAGCTCCACAGACCACTTGACCAATCTTCCCGATACCTCAGGTTTCCTCAGTATTGACTTCAGAGGATAGGCAGTTGGGATCTCGATTGGATGGGCCTGGAAATAAGGTCGAAGCTTTCGAGCTGATATAACCAAGGCATAGGCCAGCTTCTCTACTTCTGGGTATCTTTTCTCCGTGTCAAGTAGTGCCCTACTGACGTAGAATATAGGCCTCTGTACTCCTCTGTCCTATCTGATTAGTGCGGAGCTGACCGCGTTCTCGGAGACTGCGAGGTACAGGAGCAGCTTTTCTTCTTGTACTGGTTTTGACAGGAGCTCTGGAGAGGCTAGATACTCCTTTAGTTCTTGAAAGGACTTCTTGCATTCTTCTGTCCACTGCAAAGTCTTGCTGCCCTTCAGAGCTTTGAAGAAAGGTAGGCATCGATCGGTGGATTTGGATATAAACCTGCTCAGTGCGGCAATTCTGCCATTTAGTGCCTGAATCTCCTTTCTGGTTTTTGGTGACTTCAGTCCAATCAGGGCTTGGATCTGAGTGGGATCTGCTTCGATACCTCTTTGAGAGACGATGTATCCCAAGAATTTTCCCTTCGTAACTTCGAAGGTACATTTCGAGGGGTTAAGCTTCATCCTGTGTTGTTTGAGGATATCGAAGGTCTGGGCCAAGTGCTGGAGGTGGCTACCTTTCTGAAGGCTCTTTACCAGCATGTCGTCGATGTATACCTCTATGGTGCTGCCGAGCAGTGGGCTGAACATCTTATTCACCAACCGCTGATAAGTGGCTCCAGCATTCTTCAAACCGAAAGGCATCACTCTGTAGCAGTAGAGTCCTCTTTCGGTTATGAAGGCAGTCTTCTCTTGATCTGGAGGGTACATCTGGATCTGGTTGTATCCAGAGTATGCATCCATGAAACTCATAAGTTCATGCCCCGCAGTGGCGTCAACTAGTTAGTCTATTCTCGGCAGTGGAAAGCTGTCCTTGGGGCATGCTTTGTTGAGATCTGTATAGTCAACACAGACTCTCCACTTGCCGTTCTTCTTCTTAACAAGTACGGTGTTGGCTAGCCACTCGGGATAGAAAACTTCCCGTATCATCCTGGCGTCCAGCAGCCTCTGGACTTCTTCGTTTATAATCCGATGCCGATCAGGAGCAATCGGCCTTCTCTTCTGTCTGACTGGGGGGTGATCCGGATCTACCATCAGTTTGTGAGTTATTAGATTAGGATCTATTCCCTCCATGTCCCTGGTCTCCCAAGCAAAGATAGAGAGGTTGTTTTTCAGAAACCTGACTATCTTTTCCTGCTCGGTGTGTGTAAGATCTGGGCTGATGTACAAGTAACGCCCCTCTGCTTCTGAACTGACCAGTATTTTAATGGGCTCGCCAACAGGTTTGGCTCGGCAGTCACGTCCCCTTGGGCTCAGGGGTTCTTCAACTGCTGGATGGGCAATCTTCCACCTCGAGAGTGTGAGTGAAAACCGGATCTGCACAGTCCCGAGTGTACTGTAATTGCTATTTCAGAGCTTTCTCCTTGAGGGCAATAGCGTGACACTCTCGGGAGGTTTGCTGACACCCTCGGACAGAGTGTACGCTCTGGTTGTGGACGTACTTCAGACACTGATGGAGGGTTGAAGTGACTGCCCCTATCTGATGCAACCAGGGTCTCCCGATTATGACGTTGTAGGGAGACTTCATGTTCAGCACCATGTATTCCGAGATGGTGGTCTTCTGCCCTTCACCTTCTCCTACAGTGGTAGGAAGGTCAACTCTCCCTAGTGGGGTGCTGAGGTTGCCATCAAAAGCTGCCATCACGGCAGTGGTGGGCTTGACGTTGTCCTGGTCTATGCCCATCTGTTTAAGCGGTTCATAGAACAGAATGTTGACTGAGCTGCCAGTGTCGACCAGGACTCTTCTGGTCTCGAAGTTGGCGATTCTGAGGGTAATAACAAGGGCATCACTGTGAGGGCAGTGTACCCCTGCTAGATCTTGCTTGGTGAACTGGATCTCCGGCCCTGGCTTGAGTCTCTTTTCGACGTTGGAAATCTGCAAGACGTTCGGGGCGGTTTTGGCCTCCCGAGCATATCTTTTTCTTGCCCTGTTGGACATTCCTGTAACAGGGGAGTCAGCATGGAGGACGTAGATGACGTGATTGTTCTGCCTCTGGGGCTCGTTTCGTCCTTCCCTCTACTCTTGCCTCTGCTCGGGCCTCTGATCTGGCCGCTGCTGAGGCTTGTCCTCTTGGGGGTTCTGCCTTCCGTCCTACTTGACGAAATCCCGAAGACGTCCCTTCTTTATGAGTTGCTCTATCTCATATCGGAGGGTCCTGCAAGTGTTAGTCGTATGTCCATGATCTTTATGGAAATTACAATACTTACTTTGGTCCCGCAGGCTAGGATCTCCTTTAATTGGCTCTGGCCACCTCAGGTTCTCCCGATCTCTGATCTGCCGGAGTACCTGGTTCGGAGTGGTGTTCAAAGGAGTGAAGTTGGTGAACTCCCTTGGTGCGGAGTTGTACACAGCTCTGGGAGCTGTTCTTTTCTCTGGGCTCCTGGCCCTCTTTTTGTTGGAGTCTCTTCTGTGATCCTCCTTCTTGTGATCCTCCCGCTTCAGATTATCCCTTTGGGTCTGATCTTTGCCCTTCTAGGCTGAGCGGTTGGCCTCTTCCAGGTTGATATATTTTCTGGCCCGACCCATCAGTGCCGCCATATCGGCTGGAGGGCTCTTTGTCAAGGAATCTCTGAACCCACCTTGGGCAAGCCCGACTGTAAGGGCTGCTACAAGGAATTTCGGGCTGCAATCCGTGATCTCAGTGAGTTCGGTGTTGAAGCGTGCAATGTAGGCTCGGAGGGATTCCTCCCTGGTCTGCTTAACGTTCAGCAGGAATTCTGGCCCCCTTCTGAGCCTCCTGCTGGTCATAAACCTGTCCAAGAACTGCCTACCGAGCTCGTAGAAGCTAGGTAACGGAGTTCGGAGGGAGGTTGTGGAACCACTTCAGAGCAGTTCCCTTTAAGCTGGTGATGAACGTCCGGCACATGAAAGCATCCGAAGCTCCGTGAAGGGCCATCGTATGCTGATAATGAGAAAGGTCATCTCCTGGGTCTCCAGATCTGTCGTAGAGAGTAAACTTGGGCACCATGAACTTTCTGGGCCTCTCTTCTGACATGATAGCGTGAGTGAACGGAGTGGCCAGTCTTCCGAGCAGCCTGGCCAGTTCGTCTTGCTTGGAGGGTTCTGAGGTCCTCTCAATCCGATTGTCCGGTCTATAGACTCGGCAATTTCCTCTACCCTTCGCGGGTCTCTGAGTCTGACATCTTGTGAACCCTGCCTGACAGCCTCGGCTTCAGGGTAGTAGGGTGGAGTACGCCCTTCAGACGGAGGAGGAATCCGAACCGGAGGGACTGGTGCTGCATGATTAGGTTCCTGCGGTGCCGGCGGTGCTCCCGAAACCCTAGGAGTTGGGGCTCGAGTAGTGCTTCGGTAATGCACGTCGGGAACGAAAGCGGATGTTCCCCAGCCAGGAACTGTTGATGGCTGTGGATCTCGACCAGCGCGAGCAACGCCTGAGGGGTGCCCAGGCAGGTTGGTTGGGGCCTGCCCACGAAGTTCTTCGTCCTCCGTGGCAATAGGAGGTTGCGTTCCCGCAACGAAGTTGACCGGCGGGCTAGGAGAAGCCGCCGCTTGGTTCTGCGTGAGCGTTGCCAGCGTTCTAGTGATGGCCAGCAATTGCTCCTGCACCAGTTCATTATGTCGTTTTATTGCTTCGATTTCTTGTCGCATAGGGTTGGCCGCTGGTCCTTTTGTGCGAGGAGCAGGCGGCTGATGCTGAGCGTTTTGCGCATTCTGAGCATTCTGTCGTGGTCGGAGATTTGGTGCCATGGTTTTCCGGTGGGGAAAAAAGATGAGTTTATGAATAAAGCACTTGGAGATTAGTCGTTTCCCACAGACGGCGCCAAACTGATGCTGCACTTTTTGACTCGCAACACGTGTGGGCTCCGTGACCTGTAGAATACTCAGAGAGATGATCAGAGGACCACCGGATTGGCTCCGGCGGTAGCCGCTCCGATGCTTAAGTAAGTAAGAGAATTGAAAGACTGTATTGAAAGCCAAAGAATGAGCATAAAAATAAAGCGTACCTCTAGGGTTTAATTTATAAACCGTGGCTCTCCTAAGTTGATTAGGATTTGTCGCCATGAATATAGGGATTCGATCATCGGAGATTGTAGTTACCTTGTGGAGCATTGAGTCGTAGATGGAGATAATCATAGATAATAGTTTCCGTGTTGAAGACTGTTTCCTTATTCCACATGAGAATGTCTTGAGGGCTTCATCTGCACTGTATGACCGATTTTATCGGCTCTGAATGATATATAAATAAGAATGCCCTGAAGGCTTGTGGATGCTCTGTATGATCGAAATTGTCAGCTCTGTAGGATCGAGATTTGTTAACTCAGTGGGCACACGTGTCTTAAAGTGATTGGTGCGTCTGTTTGTGGTATATCAACCGGCATTAACATAAATTACTTTGTCTAATTGGGTCAGGATATTACACCATTTTTAACCAATTGCCAAAGTTGAAAAAACAACTTAAGTTTTTAAAATTTTGGGCCAACCATAGAGATTTCTTGAAAATTGTGGAGCAAAGATGGAATGTTAATGTAGAAGGTTATCCTATGTACCAAGTACGCCAAAAATTGTAGGATGTCAAAAAGCCTTAAAGTATTTCAATATCATGGTTTTTTAGTAATCCATCCCTTAGAGTCTCTAAAGTGAATTAATTACAACTGAGGAAGCCTTCTTTAAGTAGAAATCTATCATAAAGTGTCTTTAGCTAGGTGATTAAAACAATGCTTTCTTTCATAGGAATGTTAATTGCCATAAAACCAAGGACAAGATCCTTAGTTACTGATAGATATAGCACTAAGTTAGGTTGTCATAATGAACTAAAAATGTAACACCCCAACCCTGTATAATTAATGATTAATTATCTAATTATTAATTAGTACCGGTTTACAGAATAGTAAAGGGAATTAATCATAATCCCGGCGGTCATGATAGGCCGATGAAATAATTAAATATGTCCTCGAGAAAGAGGGTATAATACCCGAACCCAAATTGCTGGTTAAATCGGTAAAATAATGCCGTTTTAACACTAACGGAACCCGAATTAGTTAACCCCAAAAATCCCGAATGATTAATAAATGACATGGAACCTCTGACACTGAAGCTAACCTAACTAGGAGTTGACCGGAAGAAACCGCGTCGAAAAATAAGCTACAGAATGAAAGTTAGGAAGAAAACAGTGAAACTGCATTAATGCGCAGCCAAACAGGGCCTAAGCCCGAAATAGGAAAGGACCAAAAATTGTGGCCAAGAGGATTTGATCCCTTGACCAACCTAGGTAGAATTTGGTTTACCAAAAATTTACCAACTAAGC
Organism: Nyssa sinensis; assembly: GCA_008638375.1. Classification (NCBI taxonomy): domain Eukaryota; kingdom Viridiplantae; phylum Streptophyta; class Magnoliopsida; order Cornales; family Nyssaceae; genus Nyssa; species Nyssa sinensis. The sequence goes on from CM018032.1 coordinate 21,824,028, forward strand.
TAAGAGCACCTTTGTGCATATATATGCAAAGATATGTATTTAAATACCATTCAGATTTGGCCATTCCCCAAAGTGACCAATAACCAAGCATGCAACACATCAGCATGCATCACCCTATGCTATAGCCCATCATGCCTATCCCACCATGATTACATCTCCTCCCAACCAAATTGCATGCAAACCCATCATGCACTTGGGGGAGATGAAACATCAAGAGGAAATCTGGTTTGGTAACTTATACAATCTCCATATATGCATGGAGGGAAAAATCAGAACTGTGGAGAGACTGTAATGCTGATTTTATAGAGAGAGATTGGGTTATAGAGAGAGAGATTCCAAGCCATTTGTGAGAAGCCGTGTGTGTGAAACATGGTGTATATGCATGTCCATGGGAGATGCATCAAGAGGAAGGGACTGAGGGGACTGCATATTGCATGACCGACTGAGGCAACAAGCAAGGATCAGATCCGAGCCATAAATAACAAGGGAAACACTGTACAGAGGTAAGACACCTCAAAACTGCTTGAAATTCTGTTTAAAATCTGCTGTGTTGTTGGACCTTGTGGACTGCATGCATGATAATTAGGAAATAAATCTGAGCTAATGGCATAAATGGGAGACCGAGACGGCCTAGAAAACACCAAAACCGAGCCAGGTAGCCATTGATGACCTCGAATGTGCAGGTCTGAAACAACCCTCACCAAGTCGAATTCTATTAGTCTAAACCTGATTTAGAGGTCACAAGGATCCTAAATACCTAGGTGCGCGACCCAAACTCGCACGGGAAGGCCCTCGAATGTGGAGTTGCAGGTTTCGGCCATGAAACCCAACTCCCAAATGAGACTCCTAAATCACGATTTTTGAATGGGATAATGACCCCCTACGATCGTACGGTTGCAACCAGCCACTAACCATCAAATTTGATGGAGAGATGAACATGAAATGGGCGACTTACAGTCGCCATTATCAGAGCTCGAACTTGGCTTACACACTGTTTTGAGACTTGAAACTGATGCCAAAACGTTGGCTTGACATCCTAGAGATATAATGGGATAAAGAACAGTGAAGATCCATGTTCAAAAAGTCACGAAATTGAGTTTAAAAAAAATCTGCAGTATTACGGTTACTGTTCATCTCTCGTGGGGAAGACGATGAACAGTAATGGGCACGGGTCTTGGACCTGGACCGGGTTTGGATTCGGGTCAAATCCGACCCACCCGCAAATCAGTATTACCTAAACGACAGCGTGTTGGTTAGGTTTTAATCAAATTTTTTTTAACTGAAACTTGACCTGTTTGGTTACGGATGCAAGGAATTAAAATCGGATTTTGGGCATAACCTGAACGTGGATAAGGGGCCAATTAGGGGATAACAGGGATATTTAATTCCGGTTTTCTGAAGTGTTAGTAAACCGGTTGGTTCACAGTGTAATTGGACCGGTTCAGTTCTTGAACCTAAAACCCAAGGGGTTTGAACCCCTAATTTGTGTAATTATGTTTTAACCCCCAATTGATTTATGAAATTACGGATTTGTCCCCAACTGTTTAAAGAATTATACAGTGGCCCAAATTTCTGAGAAACTGTTCAATTAAGCCCCTGACAAATTAATTAAATAATGAAATTATTATTTTATTATTTTATTAATTAGGTAAAATTACAATTTTACCCCTAGACATTAAATATGTCAAACGGAGTCCAAATAAATTAAATAAATAGTGTATTTTCACTATTTCAAACATTCCGGACTCAATGGTACAGTCCGATTTTGAAAATACAGTACCAAAAAATACAGACCTGTAAGTGATAAATTACTGTACTGCCCCTGATGGCACCAGACCCAAATAAAAATAAAAGACAGTCTATTTTGACTATGTCGGGCGTTCTGAACTCAACGGCGAGGTCCGTTTAACGAACCGAAGTCCCGAAAAATACACACACATAAATTATAAAATGACTGAACTGCCCCTAGTGATACCCAGGGCAGATTAAACATAAAAGATAGTCCAACTTAATTATGTCGAACACTCTGGACCCAATGGTGAGGTCCATTTTATGAACTGACGTGCCTGAAAAATATGACACGTGAAATTACCAAATTACCCCTGATACTGTACGAAGCCCAAATGAAGTCCGATTGGGACGAAATTGATAGCGATAGAAGCCCAGATACTGGTGAGACTGTAAACATGATTAAATAATGATTCGGAGTCAGAATCTTACAAAACGTAAAATGACCAAAATACCCCTGAGCACAGTAAGTGCAAAGTAGAGGTCAAATAAAGGTCAAACTGATCTGATAAATTATCATAGGGATAATTATGAACACTGAAGGGCTAAACAAGACTCCGGGACAGTAATGCGTAAGACGAGAAATGACCGATGTGTCCCGATGATCAAAAGCAGATACCAAACGAAGTCCAAAGGACTTAAGAATTTACATATGAGATGTATGGGACATTCTGAGGACCACGACAGGGTCCGGGGTAAGAATGACAAATTACCATTTTGCCCCTAAGGCTAAGTAAGCCCTTAACTGATAGCGATTCAAGTCTAAAAGACTTAGAACTTCATGTATACGATATATGGGATATTCTAAGAACCAAGACTGGGTCCGGGGCAAGAATGACAAAATTACCGTTTTGCCCCTATGGTTAAAATAAGAACCTAACTGATACCGATTGGAGTCTAAAAGACGTAGAACTTTATATTTAAGATATAAAGACTATTCGGAGGGCCTTGACAGGGCCCGGGGCAAGAGTGATAAAATGACCGTTTTGCCCCCTAAGGCTGAAGAAGTAACTGACTGATAACGATTGAAGTCTAAATGACTTAGGTTATAATCCTGATGACTGCTGAGCCTAATTTAAGAATAAAATAGCCCCGGATGAAACCCGATGAGAGGGCGATAGGCTACTAGGCTATCTTAGGTAAACCGATAGATACCTAAGATGACAAATGAGACTTGAATGGATGAGTTCTGATCTGTATATGATTGATGATTATTGTTCAGGATATACATGGAGATGCCTGACGTATCTGGAGGTTATCGGATTGTTTGCGCAAGGAGATAACCGTAACAGTTTGTGAGTAACCTGGAACTTCTGACTTGGTGTATAAGTACACCGTCTAGTTACTGTATTTTGATTTACTGTACTGTTTTGTATACTGTACTGTCTGAATGCATACTTTTTTATACTGCATTACACGTAACATGATTTTGTACTGTCCTGCTCTCCTGTTCAGTTCGGGTCTGTCTTGTTCTGTTGTATGGTGTGTCCTGGTTTTATTCTGTACTGTTGCGTCTTGTGAGTAAACCTGACTCCTGAATTGGTGTATAAGTTCTATCTAGATACTGTATTTTGAAGCACTGTACTGTTTTGAACGTTATACTGTTAAAAAAAAAAAAAACATATATTTAAAGTAGCATATGCCTTGTCCTGATTGATATTGTACCAGTTTGTTCCGTCCTGTTCAATTCCGATATGTCTTGTTCTGATTGATGTATTGTTTCGTTTTGTTCCGTCATGTTCAGTTCCGATATGACTTGTCCTGATTGATATTGTTTCATTTTGTACCGTCATGTTCAGTTCCGATATGACTTGTCCTGATTGATATTGTTTCATTTTGTTCCTTTATGTTCAGTTCCGATATGACTTGTCCTGATTGATATTGTTTCGTTTTGTTCCGACATGTTCAGTTTTGATATGTCTTGATCTGATTGATATTGTTTCGTTTTGTTCCGTCATGTTCAGTTCCGATATGACTTGTCCTGATTGATATTGTTTCGTTTTGTTCCGTCATGTTCAGTTCCGATATGACTTGTCCTGATTGATATTGTTTCGTTTTGTTCCGACATGTTCAGTTTCGATATGTCTTGATCTGATTGATATTGTTTCGTTTTGTTCCGTCATGTTCAGTTCCAATATGACTTGTCCTGATTGATATTGTTTCGTTTTGTTCCGTCATGTTCAGTTCCGATATGACTTGTCCTGATTGATATTGTTTCGTTTTGTTCCGTCATGTTCAGTTCCGATATGACTTGACCTGATTGATATTGTACCGTTTTGATCCGCCATGTTCAGTTCCGATATGTCTTGTTCTGATTGGTGTATTGCTCTGTTTTGTCCCGTTATGATCCGTCCTGTTATGTATCTGTCCTTGATTATGCCTGTGACTTGAACTGGTGTTTTGTTCCGTCTGATCCCGTTATGTACCATCCGTCAATAATCTGTCTGTCTTGATTGATATATGGTCCAGTTCCGTTATGATCTGTCTGAATTCTTGACTTGGTATATAAGTTACTGCATAGATACTGTATTTTGATGCACTGTACGATTTTAAAAGTTAAACTGTCTGAATGCATGTTTTTAAATGCAAACTTTTATACTGTATTGTACGCGGCATGATTTTGTCCCGTCCTACTATTATTTTGTTCAGTCTGTCTTGTTCCGTTTTATGGTCTATCTGATTTTGTTCTGCTATGATGTGTCTGACTCTGGGTACCATTCTGATTATGAGCGGTTTGGCATAAGTAGGCTTGATTACGCGCCTAACTGATATATTATTGTTATGCCCTGTTATGTTCCCCCCAGTACTGATCTGTTCTGATATTTGAATTAATTGCCTATACTCTCATTGATATTGGCATCATGCACTGTTCCGTCTGTTCTGATTTGTTGTTCCGTTTAGTTCAGCCCTGTTTTATTCTACTGAAACTGCATTTAAAGTAGATTTATAAAACTGCTATTTCAGAAACAACTGAACTACCCTTGTGCTTTGTAAACAAGAAATGGTTTTGAAACCCTTGACAGGGAACCTGTGTTACTCATTGGGCTTTTCGAAGCTCACCCCATTCCCTAACATTTTTCAGGAATGATATATGTTGGATCTGATGGCACTGATCTGTGGAGACTGGATTACTGAGGATTGAATCTGTTTAATTAGGTGAGTGATGTACTATGACTGACTTGACTGATATGTACTGAATATAGTATGGCTCATGGATTTAGATGGTACTCTAGAGATTATAGTTATGCTCTGTCGTTATATGTCGAATTATAGATATGCTCTGAGGTTGAGTCGTTAGTTGTTGGATTTTAGACTTGCTCTGTGTGATACATATCCTACGGTGGATACATGAGTTGCATTCCCGTGATAAAAAAAAAAAAAGGTTTTAAATTCCGCTGCATCTGACCCTACAGTCGGAGTGCAATTCACTGGAAAGTTCAGAAATTGCCTTCGGTTGGTCGCGTGGCGGCTAACTGGCATCACGTCCTCGACATCCGCGTAGGGTGGGGTTCGGGATGTGACAAAAAATGGTTGTTTTTGAATATTTCAAGATGTTTTTGGGCCCTAATGGTTTCAAGAGAGAGTACCACCTTAGTTTTTAGCAAGGAGTAATGAAGCATAAGTTGAATGAGGAACAAATTTTTGAGGTTCAATAACTAGTGACAGAAGAGGAGGTTAAAGAGATAGTTTTCTCTATCAACAATAGAAAATCTCCAGGGCTAAATGGCTTAAGTGCTTTGTTTTTCAAGCATACTTGTCACATAATGGGATCTAACATTACAAAGGCTATCATTTATTTCTTTGAATCTGGAAAGATGTTGAGAGCATGGAATTATATAACTATCATCTTGATTCCTAAATTAGAAAGCCCCTCTCAATTTAGTGACTTTAGACCAATTTTCTATAATAATCTGTTGTATAAAAGCATCACAAATATCGTTGTAAATAGATCAAGGAAGGCCATCTCATCTGCTATTAGCTCCAATCAAGCTACTTTCATACCTAGGTGGTCTATAGCAGATAATGTGTTGTTAATGTAGGAGTTGTTAAGAAACTATCACAATGACTAGGTCTCTTCTAGAGTAGTCAAAAAAGTAGATTTGTTTAAAGCTTTTGACACTATAGATTGGGTTTTTTTCTTAACAATGCTATGGAAGAAATTCAATTCCCTGTTAAATTCAAAGCTTAGATTAACAACTATATTCAGACTCCCATGTTTTCTATCATGCTTAATGGTTCTTTCTTGGTACTAAGGGATTAAAGCAAGGTGACCCTATGTCTCTTTACCTCATTTTCCTTTTTATGGAATATTTCAATAGCATTTTTTGTAATTAAATTAAAGATAGCCACTTCACTTATCATCCTAATTGCAGAGAACTCCAACTTTCCCATGTGGCATATGTTGATCATTTGTTCATGTGGCAAGGGCTGATGTAGAGTCATTCTAGTTTCAAACTATTGGCATAACTTTGAGAGAGTTTGAGGTAGAGTAGGGTTAAAACACAATCCTCTAAAAAGTTCAATTTGTTTGCTCAGTCACAATGGCCCATCTATTCACAGATTGTGTGGGGGAAAGACCCTTTGGGGTCTTATATGTCCTTCGGGACCTGAGATAATAAGAGCTCTAGTGCTATTCAGTAAGCCCGGATAAAGAGGAAAATCTGAATGTGCGTTCTAGTGGGGTATGCACGGGCCCCGGGTGATTCACGCATTTCTGGGTTATTAGAACTCGATGATGATTTATTCTTGTGTTCGTTAGATGATCATATTCTATGCCCTATGAATGATCGTATTATTGCAACCATGATATACTTCACTCGATGATGATATATCTTTGGTACTCGTTGGATGATCATATTTTATGCAAGCATGTTATACTTTTGATTGGCTATCGCATTTGTTGTGGCAGCAGATTATCATGATTGGCTAGATCCCAGTTGTTGGATTCATTATTACTATCTTCTTGTATCTTATTTTGGGATAAGCCTTTTGGACCCTCGGGTCATTATTATTGCGCATCTTGGTGTCTGGCTATGCAATTACTGTTGCTCGTTGGCTATTAGCTATTTGTTATCTCTTTTTTCTATATTCTTGTGGACTAACCCAGACCCATGGCAAAGCTAGTTATCTACTTGCTGAGCTTGTTTAAGCTCATTCTATTTATCTAACATTTTTCAGGTGACATTATGTTGGATGATATGCAATGAGATAACTAGCAGAACTAGTGAAGCACAAATGATTTACACTAACAAGATGAACTCTAAGTCAAGTTGACTACGTACTCTAGTAAGGTTAAGTTCATAATTTGTATTATAATATTACATAATTAGTCATGAGGTTAGCCTAGTATGTTGGATCACTATGATTAAATTGTACTTGGAGACATTCTGATTGTTGATCATTAGAGATGAGTTTGATTAGCTGAACGATATTGGTGTAACTTCCGCTTTAAGTAATTCATTGATATAGAATGGATGCATTGGAGCACGTATATTGATACTCTAGAGATATTTGGTGACTGATTCTAGACGTGCTCTGATGTGTTTGGATGAATTTCATTTTTCAATTTAAAAAAGTTTTAATTTTCACTGCTTTGACCCTACATTTAGAATGCAATTCATTGTAAAGTTTAGAAGTTGCCTTTGGTTGGTCGCATTGATGGCAGGAAAAACTGGCAAGGTGGCTAACTGGCATCACGTCCTCGAGATCTGCGTAGGGTGGGTTTCGAGTCGTGACACCAAGTTCCAACACAAGTTTATAAAACCCAATCCTAGGAAACTAATTTTCCACGAGTCTGTGGATTATCTTTAGTATATTGAATTTTCTCACAAAGCTCCTCCAAACTTTGGAAGCAAAACTTGACTATATATAATTGAAGTAAAGTATATTTCAATATTTTTTGACTTTAAAAGGCATAAATTATTTTGTTAAAGAGGCATAAGGTTCCTTTAGATATGGAGACTAAAACCCCTAACCTTAATGAGAATATAAGTCTCACGCAAAACAAAACATCAATGTAAGAACGAACCATGTTTAGTTGTCGATCAAGGTAGCATTCAAACATTTAATTGCGTCCAGGTGGTGTTGGGGTGCATTCAAACGGTTTAAGTTTTAAAATTATTTATGTAAAATTCAACCACCGTTTTGTTCAAACGTACTTCATGTGCATTTGGACAATCCACTTATTATGTACATGTATTCGATTGGTGTGACACTCACATTTGAATGGTAAAGGTTTAATTTACCCTATTTGTTATATACATTTATTAAAAATAAGCCCAAAATTATTTTTCTCAATTCCCTAAGGTCAATTTAACCTATAGTCAAAACTAAGTTGTTGCCTAAGATCGTTGTGATCATTAAAGAATTAATTCCAAATATCACAATCCCAAAGTTAAGTATCTAAGTCTGTATGACATGTTTTACCTTTTGAATTGCACATTTCTTCTAACTTTGGTACTTCTAAGAGGCTCCATGAGTTTTCAATCAAAATTTGTGATAACCTAGTTGACTTAACTAGACCCTACAAATACTAGTCCTAAAAGTACATTTTGGAAATGAATTTTCAACATAAAAATGACTAATGACATTTTCCCACACAATCTGCCCTTTTTAAAATTCTTTATAAAACATAAAAAAATTTATTAATAAATTCTATTACATTTTCTCAGTACTAAAAGTAAACTTATACAACTTGTAGAAACCTTATATTATTATAAAAATAAATAGACAACACAACTTAAAGAAACTTTAAACCCATGTATAATAAACAAAGTAATGAAAAAAAATATACAATAAATGAAGTATCCAAGAAAAAACAAGCATCACATAATCACAAATTTATCAATCAAGCATTATAGTTTCCCATAAGAATATAAAATAAACATAAAACTCATTTTAAGCAAAACTAGCAAATGACAAACTTCTCCCTCTTTGAAACATAAATGTCACGACCCTGGTTTCTAAAACTCGATTGTGACCCGAGATCTTTATTCTTTAAGATAAGTGTTTTAACAGTCACATTCATATTTATTTAATGACATTTTAGTCTTCCAATATCATATTTTAAAGCCCCAAAATAATGTCCTAAAAGCCCCTTAAAACAATCCCAAATGAAGCTTGAAGAGAAAGGAGAAAACAAAAAAAAATTATGGCCGGACCGGTCAACCGATGAACAGTACCGGTCAGCTAGTCGGACCTGCTCCTATTTGGCATTTTGAGGTTGTTTTCATGTCATTTTCATCCAAGGCTTCTTCAATTTAATCCCCACACCCTATATTGTATTTTTCATTATAATTTATAATTTTTCCATGACATCAAACCATCAATACACATGCTTAGACATTCAACAAACTTCTTTTCCATCCTTTCATGCATTTAACTCATCATATGAGTAGAATTAGTTCTAAACATTTACAACACTATTCATCTTATATTTAATATACAACAAGTTTACAAAAAATGTAGCCTTCACACAAGAACCATTTATCTATAAGATTAAGTTTCAAAAGAGATGAAACATAAGCATAATTCTTCATGTAGAGGGAAAGTCCAAAAGTATCCAAAAGTGAAATCTTTAAGAGTGGCATCATAGTGGTTCATCAACTTGGAGTCGGCTCCTTGCCCGTTTCCTACGTCTAGTATGGGTTAATACAACAACCCCAGTAGGAACAACTAAACAAAGGTAAAAACATGTGGTACTTCGTGTATGCTTGTGCCCGTGTAGTGTCATATAAGTGTTCACCAAACATGTATTCTCAACAATGGAAATGAATTAATAGAAATACAAATTCCTTCCTATATTAACACACATGATCATCAAAAGGAAAAGCTTCATATAATTGAAAAAAAACATAAACCAATTCATTGAGTTTCATGCTCATCCAAGTCCTTTAAATTCTTAATTTTTTTCCATATTATAGTCTGAAGTCTTAGTCCCAAGACTATTTTCCAAATTGGCCCCTGATAAGCCTTGTGTGTTTTATGGACTACTAACCCGATGGAGACATACGATCCCCCGTGCAGGTTTACAGCTCGTAAGTCGATGGGTGACACCATCCGACCAATAATATCAAACCCTGGGTAAGCGCAATCTCACCATGCTTAAGAGCACACAAAAGACGTGTCCCATTTCTAGCCCAATAATCATTACTTTTTAAGTTTTCATTCTCATTATTCCAAGGTTATATCATCAAAATTTGTGTTCACAATTCATAATAAATTCATCAATATAATTAACCATTCATACAATCATGAGTAAGCATCATTTTTCAACATAAATAGTCAATGAGAAATTTATACAAACACTTAGTGAGCAAGAAACAAGTTCATGTATAGAGTGTACAAACCCACATTACCAATTCCCCAAGAAAATCATTTTGTAAGTAGCCGGGAGTTATATAGACATCAAAATAGCATAAAAATGAGTCAATCCATGGCAACAATGCATCCAATACATGAGTATTTAATATACATGCAACATATGCCCTAACATACAAGAATGAGCAAATCCATGGTATGAGATGAGATAAATACATGATGATTCTACCTACACATGCTCTATACATAGGTTTAGAAGTCCCTACCTCAATCCTTGAAGATTTGCCCAAAACCCTAGCTTTTCCATCTTTGTTCATGATGTTTCATTCAAGGTTCTAGTTCCAAATTTCTTATAGAGACCTTTTAGATGGAAGATCTTGCATTGAATTTCCATGACCCACTCTCAAATCTACAAGAGATTGTAGAGAAAAAAGGGAGAAAATGAAGAGAACTCTTGTTCTCTTTTGGGGTTGCTGTAAAAATGGAGAAAAATGAGAGAATTGTGTGGTTTTGGTCTTCTAAAGACCAAAAATCTAATTTTGGGTCAAATGACCCTTTTGCCCCTCATTTAAAATGTCTCATTTCTTGTTTCCATGTCCCATTTGGTTAGTTTCTAATGGATAAAAAATATCTCATGCACAACACATGACATATTAATGTATTTTAAGTCTCAATAATTTTTTTCTCGGTTACGCTATTTGTGTAATCTCAGTATTACGACAAAATGGTGAATTTTCCATAGCATCTATTTTGTTAGTATCTCATGTCGTTTATTGAACATATTTTGATAATGCACTCTTTGGTTATTGACACGCCTCACAAGCTTATCTTTGGATTATCTGATATTGCATTCTTTGGTCGTTGATATGCTTTGCATGCCTATCCTTGGACTCGAAATGCTATCTTGTGATTGTGGCAGCTAACTGTTGTATAGGTCAATCCCTATTGTTGATTTGTTATTCTGTATCATACTATCTTGGTATGTGCCTTTTGGACCCACGGGTCATTACTAGTGATTCACACTCTTGGTGATTGGCTATTGTGACATTATATCCTTTGTTTGCTATTGTGATATCATATCCTTCTATTTGGACTAACCTTGACCCATGGCAGAGCGAGAGAGTTAACTTACTAAGCTAGGTTAGCTCACTCTAGAAATGTCATTTTTTTTCAGGACAAGATATTACGAAAGGACCATAGGGCGTGCACAATGAGTAGACGCCACATTTTGCCATAGATCATCCTTTTGCAAGTAATGGTGGATGCTTTTGGCTATAATTGTAATAGACTAAGTGCAAAGTAGTCTTAGCTTTCCTATGTGTCCATATCCTAGCTAGGCTTTTGTACTTGAGGATCTGTAACAAAACACTTACTTTCATTTGGGCATGCATAACTATATTTTGATGATGATACTAAGTTAACTAATGTCATGACATGCATTAATAATTAATTAAATAGTGTTGAGATCCTTTAGCGGGGGATGGCTTGTGGGCTGCTGCCCCCAGTCACGTGCCCCTGATCCATACAGAACGGGTTATGGGTTGTGACATGAGCTATTGAAATCCCTAGAGTAACTCCCAAAACTGCATGCATGCACAATTTCTTCTTCCTCCTTGTTATTCTTTTTCCTCATTCTTCTTCACTTTCTCTCTCTACTCTCTGTCTCTGTCTCTCGTCTCTCTATATCCGCTCACTACACATATGCAAGACATACATGTCTGCCACACACGCACAACTTATATATATACATGTCATTATATATATATACATATATATATATATATACATATCTATATATACACACACATAGGCCTGAGGTGTTGCATGAAAAGTGATTGGGTGTGGGGGTGGTGGAAGGGAATTTTATATAGTATATATACATATCATATGAGATATATAGCACAAAAGTGCTTGTAGCCCAGCTGGTAAGCTTTTTGGGCATAGAATCATTCCCCTTTTTGGTCTAGGGTTCAAACATCTTGGCCAACATTTTGGCCTTATTTTCTCTATTTTTCTCTCCTTATGCATTGTTTGGCATTTTGGGTGCGTTTGTTAGATTTTTGGAGTTGTATTTCAATTGTCCTAAAAACCTCTTGGTATTGTCGCCGTGTTTTTGATTTATTTGTGCTTCCTTTTCATGTCCTTAATTTTTATTCTTGACACGTTACATCGTGTTTTACTTATACCAAACATATATTATATTTATTAGAAAATTCTTTAATTAAATTTGTTTTACTCACTTATCGCTCTAGTTTGCCCAATTGCACTTCGTGCACTAATTTTAAATATTCACGGGCTACCAATTTCAATTTAAGATGTCTAATTAATTAATATATAATTAATTCCGTAAAAATGGGCATTATCATAAATTACTTTGCCTAATTGGGTCAGGATATTATAGTGGGTGAAGTCATTGATATGGTAACATATTTTAATTCATATTTGGGAAAAACGAGTATGACTGATAGTCTATTCTTCTTGGTTATGTGGTTTAGTTTACTGTTTATTAAATTGTAGTTACACGATTTTGGAGACTAATGATATTCATCTATTTGTTTCTAATAGTGAGATAATGAATGAATGAATTTTCTATAAGAACTGAGACTCATAATTTGGAAGTAGAGGTTGTATTCTACGGGATAGTTGTGGGAATATTTCACATGAATTTGTAATTTTAGATGATGATACACTTGAACAACAAGGAGACGTACCATGATTTTTATAAATGGATTATGTTACAAATTTTGTGACTCTAAAAATTATGATAAGATTTATTGAGACCATTACAAAGAATTGATGCATTTGGTTTATCATGGATCGATTGATGAGGTCTACATCCTCTTTGAGTTATGTAAGATCATTTTCCTTTGTGGGGTTTAACATTCATTGTTTCAAATAGAGATACATGAATTAGTAGTTCGAATTTTGGTAGTATTTAGGCAACCTTGGGTATGGAGTTCTTATTCAGTTTCATATTTTAAACCATTGAATGACAGACTAGCCAAAGCGTGTTATTCAAATCATAAAAGATGTATTATGGGTATATATTATGAATTCAGATACAGTTGGGAAAGATTAATCCCCACCTATAGAGTTGCCTACATTCACAATTATTAGGCCAACATAGAAAGATATATCGTTTGTGATTCTCAAAAGGATTGGGAAAAATCACTTACCATTTTGCTTTATTGCCTAAGCTATTGTAAGTTTACTATATTTCTTTTAAAAGTGTAGAGGCTTTTTGCATACCAACCAAGACATGACTACAAATTTGACTGAAGGGGAATTGAAATTGAGAGTGATGTATCTTCTGAAAAGTGTCCTATCTAGTTTTTGGACAATAAGGAGAAGATCTTACAAGTCAAGACTATTCCTCTAGTCAGGATCAATATGAAAACATCAAAAAGATTATGCAAAAGTGGGAAATAGGATTTTATATTAAACATCCAAAGTGATTTAGAAACCAAGTATAACCAAAATTTCAAAGATGAAATTTCTTTAAGGGAGGAAGAATGTAACAAGCCGTATTTTTTCCTAAAATAAAATAAATATTAAATGATAAGAAAAGCTCATCCTAATGAATTATATTCCATAATCTGCACAGGCCGAGTCGCGAGTCATGACTGATTTGGATATTTAAATCATAATGGCACCTTCGACTATTCTTTTCAAATTCTTCACCCATTTGAAGGAATTCAAGAATGTCTTTCTAAAGGAATTCCTAGTAGGGATTGGGGTCTCATCAAATGCCAACACAACCTCATATAATAGATTCTTGGTCACATTAACATTCAATGTGTAGGTAACTCTTACCTATTGCTTCTCAAAGAAACTTCAATCACCCTTTAGCTTCTAAAATATATAACCTTATATAATAATTTATTGTTCCCTGTATCCTAATTAGGTCACACCCACCATTCCAGAAATTTTAAGACATATTAATGGAACCCTCACATAATAGTTTCTTGGATCCCACTAGTCTCTTACCTCATAATATCTTATATTTAGATAGAGTGTAAAGAATTCCTTCAACATGAGTATTCCCCACATGTCTGTGACCGACCAAGTCATATAAGAAAACCCTCATAGTCCTATAATGGTGGAAGATTATGATAAGACATTCCTATTGTCTCCTCTTTACAACTTAATATTTTCTATGGAAAAACTTTAAGGTCTTGTTATTATTAAACATGTATCACATACATTCACATTCTAGTATCTCATACTAAATTCTCCATTTATTATAATTAGTTCATATTTTAATACATTATACTTCTGCTAGTCAAACTAGAAAATATATTTTCTTATAAAAATATTTAACTCATAGGAGCTCATGTATTAATTCAATTAATTTAAAACATTTGGATTGGATAAAATAATAAAACAATTTTAAAATTTTAATACGGATGTATAACAATCTGTTGAAAATTATAGCCCCACAATTATCTCATCAAAAGGGCTTGGGATGATTGTGAACTTTAATGTGATTCAACATGAGCCATAAAGTTGAATCATGGTATGTGTGGGTTATAATCATTATTCACATCACATGTTCCAAGTTATTGGCTTCTGTGACCTTCCTCATCCTTCTAGTCTTAAAATCATCAACCATAGAACTCAATCTAACACATTACATTAATGAAAAGAAACCTTGAACAAATTTTGAAGGGGGAAGTACATAGGAGTAAGTTGAAGAATTACATTAAGAAGGAAGAAGGGGTCATGCAAGCCCCATTTAAATATTACATCACCCAACCTTTAAAAAAATTAGTATTACAACTCATTAAAAGCAAACAACATTCTTTTCAGTGAATATTACATTTAATCATAATAAGTAACCAATCACATAACTTAATTATTTGGTTTAGTCCATAATTACCCTTTTAATCCATTTAATTCATTCATGTCACATGTAAATAAATTTTAAAATAGGAATAAATAATTATCCAAGTTATAGCATTAATTTTGAGATCATTTTATTCTCATTAGATTAAATTTTGGTTGAAAAAAATTTATTTGACCACTTTTGATAAAACTAGTAGGCCTTATGTTCGAACGAAAAAAGGGACACAAGTTTGAATGGAGAAGGCCCTTCATTTCGAACCTATTCAAATTGGGTAGTGTTATGACCTGGGCCCCAAAAACCTTAGTAATGATATGAGATTACCATAATTCCTTCATAATTTAACTCCTAGAGACTATAAGTGTCACGACCTGAAACCCACCCTGTGCGGATCTCAAGTCGGGATCCGCCACCCTTCGGCCCTTCGGCCTTGGGGCAAGGCTCGTACATAAGCAACAGTATCAGATAGTGATGCGACCTGTGGTTGCGGAAGCGTGAAAAATTTCTTCTTTTCTTTTAAGAAAACATTTGTCGCATATCCACCTGATACTGTCGCTCTTCATAGCGGTACACATAAAAATAATAATCAGAGCATAATAATAATAACTAAAGATTTTATATAATACATATCCATGTGCCCCTCGGGCTTAAGTACATAATTGTCCCAAAATTACAACTACACAAGTTTGACCAACGATGGGTCCTAATACTTCCAAAATATCTCCAGATCCTAATGGAGCTGCCAATCATTGCTCCCCAAATTGAGCAAGGGTCCACCCATCATCATCACCTGAAAAATGTTGGGGAATGGGGTGAGCTTCGAGAAGCCCAATGAGTAATTCCTACATCTGTCATGGGTTTTCAACTGGTAGAGGTTTCGTACATGAGAGTTTATAAAATACTCAACTACCAATTGGTCGTATACTTGAACATAGAGGACATGCATTCTTAAGATATGTAGCTTTGAAACATTCAAGGTATTCAAGCTAAAACATATATTTCCATAAAAGAGCATATGTATTTCAGAACATGTAACTTAAAATCATGTAAACATGCATAATGAAAATGAGGGTAAAACCTGGTTCCATTTCCAAAATCAGTTTGTCATATTTTCTCTCTAATAAGGTGGAATCTGTTTCGAACCAGACTCCCATTTTACGTATACGTGGAGATATCTCATTTGCCTAGGGGATTAGATCCTGCTACCGGGCATTTCACATGAATAGATCCGTTGGGTTCCGTACAACCCTACTCACTACCTATGTGATAATGCACATGATAGGTCCGTTGAGTTCCGTACAACCTACAACACTACCTATGTGCTTATTGAACATAATAGGTCCGTTGAGTTCTGTACAACCCACAACACTACCTATGTGCTTATTGCACATGATAGGTCCGTTGAGTTCCGTACAACCCACAACACTACCTATGTGCTTATTATTTATCTTGCAAAACATTTGTCATATGATTTTTATATAAAAGCCTTTTATGAGTATTTAAAACATGTGACGTATAACTTTTGCAGTGATGCTTTAATAGTTGCAATAATCAAATTCAGAATATTAAAGGAAATCAAACATGCTAACTATTTTGAAAAGGAAACATTTACAGATATAAATATGTAAATAATCGTGGAGCATGTCATAGCGGAATATTTAAGAAAACAGAAATTATGAATACTGAATTTGATATATCAATGCTGTAAATATCTTGAACTTAAAAACATCTGTTGAAATACGTGGAGTTAAAGCCTCCACTTCAAATGCAAGATTACTCACCTTGGTCCTTTAGGGTTAGTGCTAATAATGCGCTTCCCCACTTTCCTCATAGTTCCTAAGAACAATTCATAAACATCTCATCAACTTCACATTTATTGTAATATCATCTTGATATTCCTTAACTTATGCGTAAATCGTATTAGATCCTAAAACGATTTCATAATTTCATATGTACTTAACTTAACTCGTACTCTTAACCTATGACACAATTAATGTGTTAGGAATTGAATTTATTTCAATTTATACTCTTCTGGTAGCTCCATAAACTTTAATTTAAATTTATTTACTTCACATATTTACGTGTCGTGTCTTTTCGTAATTCATTTCCTTGTATACGCCTCAGATTAGTGCTTTGGCATTACTTTAATTTATAGTCATTTGACAGATGTTATTCAACAAATTTTATGTCTTTTTATTTTAGACATTTCTTTGGTCGAATAGACTCTACCATTGAGTCTGGAATGTCGAAGAAAGTAAGTTTAGGCTTTCTTAGAATTTAATTTGGACTTTTGTATGTAAAAGGATAAAATGGTCATTTACCATTTTACGTGCCATATTTTTCGTACTTCGTTTAGTAATTTGGACTCCATTATTGAGTCCAGAAGGTCGAGGAAAATCAATTTAGACCTTCTCTGGTTTTAATTTGGCTTTTGGGGTACTAGGGGTAATTTGGTCATTTTACCTCCTTACGTGTCTTTATGTTCGGGACCCCATCTCGAGTCGTGGACCTCACCATTGGACTCAGAAGGTCCGAGATAGTAAGAATACACTAATAACTTGTTAATTTTGGACAAGGGGTATTTTGGTCATTTATCCCTTTACGTATCTTTATTTTTCGGGCCTCATCTTGTAAAACGGGCCCTACCATTGGCTTCAGAATATCCAAAATAGTAAGGATACACTATTCATATGCTTAATTTGGACTTCATTTGCTTCATATATGTCCTAGGGGTAAAGTAGTAATTTTATTTTATTTATTAAATAATTAAATTTATTATTTAATTATTTTCCCCAGGGGCTTAATTGCATAAAATCTTCATCAGTTGGGCCACAGTGGGATTTCCCAAAACAGTTGGGGTCAATCCGTAAATACAAGAAGTTTTGGTTTATTTAGTTTTAAATAATTTAGAAAACCATTTGGTTCGGTTGGGTTTTAAGTGAACCGGTCCGGTCTGGTTGTAAACCAACCGGTTTAGCCGGTTTGCCACGTGTTATTGACGTCATGATAACGTCAGCCCTACTGTTTATAAATTTAAACCAAAACGTTACCGTTTAAATAACCCATGACCCGTCGGATCCGAACTAAACCTGGACCCGTAACTGACCCGTTTGCCAACCCGAATAGTGTCATCTTCCCCACAAAGTCGACACTGTTCACAGTAAACCCTAGTTTCTTACAGTCAAATTTCGTGATGTTTTGAGGGCCTTTTTTGCCTGTTTTGTTTCCCAAACACTTCCTAATACTTTATAGCATATTTCTACATTGATTTAGAGCTTCGAGTTTATCTTAGAGGCTCGGTTTAGGTTGCGATAATCAGACCTGTACATCGGTCGTTCATGCTCATTTCTTGGTGATTTTTCATGGGGTTTAGCTTGTTTTGATCTCCTCTTCATGGGGTTTCATTTCCCATTCAGAAAAATGGATTTAAAGGTAGATTTGTGAGGTTGGGTTTTGAAACCCGTACCTGCAAGTCAATGTTTGGAGGCCATTTCTTGTGATTTTTGGTCGCGGATTTATGTTTTTGGGATGCTTATAATGTCTACTTGAAGTTCCTATACACCAAACACAGTTTGGTGATGATGAAATCAGACCTGCTTCGAGCAAGGTCTTCCATGGCCGCCTTCTTCTGATTTGGTGTTTTAGATCGTTTCCAAGGCCAAATTTTATGCTTATATTCATGCATCAATATCCTAAACATCATACATACATAGATAAAATTTAAACAACCTAAACACATGCATAATTTCTAGAGAGAGAAATTTAATAGTTTTGGGTGGGTTTACCTCTAGCAGTATCTTCCTTCCTCTCTCCCTTCTGGTGTTCTTTCTTTTCTTCTTCTCAGAATTCTCCTTCTCTTTTTCTCTCTTTCCCTCTCTTCCTGTCCGTGTGTCATGGGTGTGTATATATATCATATATGTATATATTTATATTTCTCTCACTCCCATACCCCATCACAATCAATAGCCATACCTCACAGATTTTGGGCCATCCCTTCTCCCATTCCTCTTTCAAATCAAGCCTTACCTCCCCTCACTTCCCACCATACCTCCTTGTCTCCATGTATATATATATATATATATATTATACATTATGTACACATTATATATAAATGTACATTCACTCAGCCATACCATATATATTATATTTATTTAATTTTATAATCAATTTCATAAACTTAATTAATTAATTGTTTTCCTTAAGTGTAGGTATCCTTACACTAATTTTTCTTAACCTCGTAATACGTGTCCTATAACTCAATATTTTGGGTCGGGGTATTACAATAAGTGTCACACCCCGAATTTTCACAAACCCGGGGAGTGAGTGAAATTAAATAAGAAAAATAAATGAAAGGCCATTAAGGTGGATTTAGTTGATTATGCATTCATTCCCTCATGTTTCCCCAAAATTAGAAATGAAGACTTACTATTTGACTTAACCAAAATGGTCTTCTAATGTCAATCAAATATTTCCCCCAAACAATATTCAAGATTAGTCTAAGTCATCTTCAAAAATAGCCCCAAAATGTCTCTAAAAATGTCTTGGAATAATGATCCAAATAGGCCCCAAATGCCCTAAGACATGGGCCAAGAATAGGTCAAAATTCCTACCTAAAGTGGTCCAAGTAAATGGCCAAACATGGCCTTAAAATATGGCTAAAATGTGTCTCGAAAAGGTGCCCAACATGGCTTGGTATAATGGCCAAAAGTGGCCTAAAATGGACTCCAAAATGTGGCGTCAAACATGGAACCAAATGGCCTAGAAATGGCTTTGAAAGGTAGGTCATGGCATGCCATGACATACCTTGGGCAGCAGCTGCACAGTAGGGTAAGGCAGCAGGGCAGCATGGGTAGGCAAGGTGGTGGCGCACAGGTGGGCAAGGCATGCGCGCTTGCGCGTGGGCGCGACGCTTGAGCAGGGGCTGTCCTGGGCTGGGACTGTTTTCTTACAGAAACACTGTAGTAACAGTGTATTTACTGCAGCAGAATTTCTCTGTTTGCTGCACTGATTTTCTCTCTTTTGTAAATTTTTTTCCAAGTTTTGCAAGTTACTTTTACCATTTCTTTAGCCTATTTTCTCAAGGTTTCTGACCCTTCACTTTTTGGCACTTTTCCCACCTATTTATAGGGTGTTTTACACACCTAACAAATCTTTTAATTTCATAAAATTTTAACATAGTCCCTTTTGTCTTCTAAGTCTTTTCCCACCTAATATTTATAATGCTTCATATCAATAAGGAGTTATACATTCCATCCTCACTCGATGGCCACAATTTCATAGAAATTAAACATATATCATTTAAATATACAATCCACCATATGTACTCATATACTTGAAATTTGAAAACTACAAACTTCATGTTCATTACAAATATAAGGTCTTGCCCATTGTTTTCATAATATACAAAAGTTCTACAAATTTATTTCATATGGCTTAGGGCTTATGCCCTTATACAACTCAAAAATTTTGCCCTAAGGCCAAATATCCTTCGTGGTCCATTTCTCCTCCGCTATTCAAGACTTCATCAAGTCTCAAGTACCGGGAGCCTCATCTGTAATATGATATCCCACGAGGGGTCAGCTTAACTGTTGGTTTGACATAATGCTAATGCAAGAAACAAAGTTAAGGCGTGGCATGTGCAAGTGTACATTTATAATCTACATGCCTTTGAATTCATTAACACAATGCAAAGGTAATATGCGTGACACAACCATGTCTCGTTTCACGGATCGCTCCCGTCGGGTCAATCGAGTACCACCACCTGTTTCACAGATCGTTCCCGTTGGGTCAATCAGGCACCAACACCTGTTCACGGATCGCTCCCGTTGGATACTGGGCACCAATGCAATGGCCAATTTTGGGTTTTTTACCACATCATCTGCACCTTCATAATGCATAGCACCAAGTGCTCAACCCACAATATGTTTTCAAGGAATCACCATATGCCAATATGCCTTGATTTTGTTATGCAATTTGTGATATCCCGACCCGGAATACGACACGTTTACCGAGGCCAAGTCGACTGAATAGCATAACCTGAGCGGTTTAAGCTCTATGTTAGGGTATTTCATGGAAATGAACAACTGGAAACTGTAAATGATTGAAATGTATAACCAGTGCCGGGCAACACCCGAGCACCCCAGGATATCACATAGAAATGCGTGCACGCACGTATTTCCATGCATGACCATATTTCGCATACATGTAGTACGTTCAAAATCAGTGTATGCATGCGCTATTATAAATGAATTTATATGCAAGACTATGGATATATTTAATGTATAAAAAAATATGTATTTTGTTTATGTATGAAAATACATATAGTATAAATATATGTATGAACATTGTGTAGTATATATTTATGTATATTACATAAAAAGAAAATGAAAAGAAAAGGGAGGAAAAAGGGAAAAAGGGCTGCACATGCATAGTGACCTATGCATACATCACTGTGTGTGTGTATGTGTGCTTGAGTGTGTTGGGGAAACACACCAACCGACCTTGTGAGGTGGTGTGTGTATATATGTAAGTATATGTATATATATATATATATATGTAAGGGTACGTGGATGGCTAGGGTTGAAGGGACGGTTCTCTGTAGTCAAGACTGACTGCAAGAGAGAGAGAGAGAGAGAGAGAGAGAGAGAGAGAGATAAAGTAGAGAGAAGAGAGGCGGTGGAGTGTTTCTTTATATATATACATACGGGTTTGTGAGTTGAGAGGTTAGAAAAGAAGGGGAGGGTCAGGAACTGAAGAGGGGAAGAAAAAAGATAGAGATTGAAGCAGAAACAAAGAGGTCGAGAGGGTCACCGATAGCAAACAAGAAAATTCAGGTGTGTTTATATAGTTACTGTTTTATAAATTCAGAGCATGAAACCTTGGTTTAATACTAGGGTCTTGTAGGCTATGAAAGTAGAAAATTAATACAAAAAGAACCATGTAAAATGGTTGAGAAACCTTGGTAGAAAAATGGAGTTACAGGCTTTAGGATAATTTCGGTTTTTATGAAAATCATGTATTAAACCTTATTTAAATGACCCACGTATAATCCTCTAGGGTGCAGAAACCATTTAGAATTAAAGAGGAGTGAAAACAATGAAGAAATCCTAGAGAAATAGAGTTCACTGTAAAATCGCAAACCCGACCAGAACTACTGTTCCTTCTATTTCGTGAAGATAGGGAGGGATTTGATGAGAACCGAGAGTGGATTTGAAATCCTTGAGAGAAGGGTGAGAGAACGGCATTAGATTTGGGGCAAACCGAGATCAAAAACCGGTGACAGTCGCCGGAGAAGACGACTGTTCACCACCGGAACCCTACCGGAGTAGTGGGGAAGACGACCAGAATGTCGTGAGGCTATCGGGTTCAGACGAACCGGGTTTGGGTTCGGATCGGGTCAGGACCCGACCGGAAATGAAAATGGGGCATGAAACTGTGTCGTTTTATGTTGGATTTAAATGAAATGGGTGTGTTTGGTAACAGGGATAATAAATTGGAATTGGGCTAAGGATTATCTAATCCATGGATAGGATAGGAACTGGTATATTGAAATCCGGTTTTCAAAATGAAGTGAACCGTTTGGTTCAGTGAAGAACAGAATCGGTTAGGGTTTTTAAATGGTGAACCCACTGGTTCAGACCGAGATTTAGCGAAATTCCATTTTGACCCCAAATGTTTTAGGAAATGTCACTGTTGCCCAAACAGGAAAATTAATTAAATATTAATTTTTACAATAATGCCTTTATTTCAAATATGGGTCAAACGAAGTCCAAACGATGCAAATGAATAGTCAAAATTTATTATCTCGGACGTTCTGAGTCGAATGGTGGGGTCTGTTTTATGAGACGGAACCCCAAAGGATAAAATACCGTAAAAGTGCAAAATGACCATTTTGCCCTTTTAAGTACAAATGTCCAAATGGAATTCCGCGAAAGCCTAAACCGACTTTCTTCAGCATTCCAGACTCAATGGTAAAGTCTAAATTTGTATTTGAGATACTTATGATAGAAAGGCATAAAATTTGATGAATAGCATTTATTCTGAAACGTAATTACTGATTTATAGGGAACTCGAAAGGCAAGGGTACACTCGCGGATTCCTGATCTAGAATCACGATAGAGGTAGGTGGATCACTTTCTCTTCCATATGGTGTCTCCAAGCCAAGTTTATTCATTACTGCCAAACTTGTACTCATGAACGTTTCAAATGTTATTGTTTTCCACAATGTGATATTGTTCTATCTTGTGGAGATTGATTGACTATTGTATCATTATTATCATGTTGAACCATGCCTTGAAAGGCTTACTGTTATGCTTTACTGTACATATGATATTCCATTTTCATACTCCTATGGAATCACAAATGATCATGATATGTTTATAAATGCTGGAATTGTGCTCAGTCACAATATCCATCCGATGCTTCTGTGACAAACTAGTCCGTGAACGGATGTGTGGCAAAAGATGTAAGTTTACGGAGAGGTATGCTGGGCCTCGAAATACAGAGGGGCCTGCCATCCCCTACTACAGATTATAAGCATCTCGATTGGATTATTGTTATGATTATATTGTTGAATGGTTACTGTTTCTTATGGTTTATCTTACATTGTTCATTGGTTTGATTGTAATTGATTTATTGTGGCAGTACTTTTATTGTGACAGGTTATTATTGAGAAATCCTTATCACTACTTTTCCATTACTCCTGATTGTACATTGTGACCCCACTATTCATTGGCCATTATGGCAACTGTTCTCATTGGCTATTACAGCATCTTACTTTTTATGATTGGCTATCATATTTTTATTCATGGATTCATGTTCTTTATAATCATTGATACCAGTGTCGAAGATCTGTTTTACTTGCTGAGCTTCATAGCTCATTCCACCTCACTTAACCCCATTTCAGGTAATGACGCTGCAAAACCCCAGTAGGAGTCTGAGAGCGTAGGAGGACATTTTTGATGTACTGCACCAGTCTATGTTAGTTCTCCCATGTATTCACCACCCCCGGGTGCTGGTTATGTTTAGTTCTCATTTTGTCTTATGTAGAACTATGTCATGTATTTAATAGACTTCCGCTGTTTAATTTATTTAAAAGACTTCCGCTGGATTACTGTAATTGATAAAGACTTCCGCTGTTCATTGTTTAAAATTTTTAGTACTTTGCATATTAGTACTATGATACAGGAATGGAAAAAGTAGGGACGGCCTTCGGGTCGGCCCCGCGACACGAGATCCGCATAGGGTGGGTTTCAGGTCGTGACACAATTTCAATGAGGCATTTTATCAAATACATGGCATACATCTTAAATCATGCATCATCTATAAAGTAAATTATAACTTTCAAATCTCATAACTTCTTCCACATGAACAAATGCTATATACAATCAATTTAAACACATGCTCATGTTTCATGTTCACTATATTACCAATTCTCAAAGAACACATAATTGCACAAAACATCAATGCATTAAACAACCATATCCTCTGAAACACAAGGTCTATTCACATGAACATAAGTCACGATGTAATGAATCAAACATATATTCAAGTTACATGTTCATCATTTTGATAAATTCTTAGAGATTACAAAATACGTAAAGTACCAACACATTGAATAAATCATAACTTCCCAACTACAAGATTTTGTCTACATGAACATAAGCTAGAATACAATGAATCATACATATAGTCATGGTTCATGTTTATCACTTTGCCAAATTCTCAAAGAATATAAAAAACACATAAGTACATAAACAACTAACTCTAGGTTTTCAAAGAAACTACATACTAAGTGACTTTCTAATAGCAAATAAACATATAAATCATTCAATCAACTTAACCTTATTCCTTACTTAGCAAAATATCATACCTAAAAGGGTTTTCTCAACCCTAGGGAGTTGTGTTCTCTGTGTAGCCGAACCAATTGGCTGAGAATGTAGTCCTTGACATGGAGAATAACTTTCTAGAAGGAAGTTTTGTGAGAATCCTAGCCTAAAGATGTGTTTTGGTGGCTTGAAACTTAGAAAACCCTAAGTTTTTCTTCACTTTTCTCCTATGCATGAGATGCTGCTGTATTCTCAAACCAAATAATAAATTTTTATCTCTAAGGGGCTGTATTTATAGTAAAGGGGCAAAGGAGCAAAATGACCCTTTTGCCCTTAATGAATTCGGGACCCCGTTACACTACAACCCATCCCGAAACACCTCAATTCGAAATTTTACATTAACCAAAGTTCTAAAAATTATTTTACATGATATTGTTCCAAAAAATTTATTTTCGCCTATGGCCGGGTGCAGCCGGGTCCACCCGGGCCACTTGGGATGCCCTTTATGGTCCATTTTTCAAACTATCTCCGAATATGCTCAAATTATTATATGAGGTGTATTTTAACATTCTAAGCATATTTCTCTTTTATGGCATACTCAAAATATGCTCCTAAACATGACTTATGTCTAAATGATGCATATGTATTACCCTACTAGTAAATAATGCATAAATAGTGTCCTACCGGCAAAACGAAAAATTTACCCTCATTTTTCAGGTCTTTACAATAAGGTCAAAATAAGTCAATCAGACTTTGAAACAGTTAAGTTTGACCAAGTCGTTGCCACACCAAGGTATAATAATGTCAAACTACATACATGAACATGAATGTCATTATGAAATCCTATGGAATGAACCCTAGTCACCCTACTATCAACTAAGGATTAGAAACCCTTCCTCTACGAAGTCTTTGATAAAGTTTAAGACCAACAACCCTAATTTTCTTGAACCCTAGCTCTTGAATATCTTCAACTTTAACTTTTAATGATCTCTTAGTGCTCTAAGATTAGATGAAGGATGTTTATGTTGGTTGATCTTTGCAAGGAATCAGGAAAAGAAGAGAAAACTTTGATGGAGGAGGAGGGTTTTTTCCCCTCTTAGCCACGTAATAAAAAGAGAGATGAGAGAAAATTTTGCTCTCTTGTGTGTGTTTTGGGTGTGTATGTGCATATGTAAGACAAAAGATTCCATTTTTTTAAAAGACCCATTTTCCCTCCTTTAAGTGGCCCTCATTTGTTCTACCTTTTCATTTTAGTAATTTCACATCCAATACCCATATTTACACCTCCAACATATATATATATATATTTCTAGTTATTTACACTTAAGTTTCCTTTTTTACACTTTCATGAGATCCTAATGTCGGTAAAAGGCCAATTTGCCCTTATGGCCTTTTAATGTATTTTAATTTACTCCAAGCAAGCTCAAAATTTTTATAGTCCAATATTATATATTATTTATCAACTATTTATCATCTAAATGCCTCATTTAATTCATTTATTATTTATTTATATTATTTCAAAATTATGGGTTGTTATATTCTACCTTTCATAAAGGAAATTTCGTCCTCGAATTGAATTCATACCTTGGTTTGCAAATAGCTTCGGGTACATGGTACGGAGTTTGGCTTCTCGCTCCCAAGTAGCCTCCTCAATGCCATGGTTTCGCCATAAGATTTTGACTAAAGGGATAGTCTTGCCTTGTAGGACTTGCTTCTGGAAATCCAAGATACGATCGGGGTGCTCCTCGTAAGAAGCATCACTCTCGATATCTAACTCTATCCAGTCAAGCATATGTGAAAGGTCTGGCTCATACTTACGAAGCATAGACACATGGAAGACATCGTGAACTTTGGATAAATGTGGTGGTAATGCCAATCGATACGCGACCTCTCCTATCCTTTCAAGGATCTTGAATGGTCCAATGTGCCTCAGTGCTAACTTTTTGTCATGACCAAATCTAGGCAACCCTTTCCGTGGTGCAACTATAAGTAATACGCGGTCCTCGACCTCGAAGGCTAAATGAGTATGCCTTTTGTTTGCGTAACTCTTTTGTCGACTCTATGCCATAAACAATCGTTGCTTGATAACTTTGATCTTTTTTGTGGTCTCCTGTACCAAGTCTGGACCCAAAATCGTGGTGTCACAAATCTCAGCCCAACAAATCGGTGATCTATATAGCTTGTTGTATAGTGCCTCAAATGGTGCCTTATCAATCTTGGCCTGATAGTTATTATTGTAGGTAAACTTTGCAAATGGTAGATGGTCCTCCCAAGTTCCTCTAAAATCCATGACACATGCTCGTAGCATATCCTTTAAGGTCTGTATGGTACGCTCCGACTGACCATTAGTCTGTAAATGAAACACTATACTAAATAATAACTCGGTTCCCAAAGCTGCTTGGAGACTCTGCCAAAATTGGGCTATAAAGTGTGCATCCCTATTGTATATAAATGAACCTAGAACCCCATGGAGACGTACTATCTCACGAATGTATAATCAGCTGAGTGTCTTGACCGAGTCCATCATCTAGATAGGAAAAAAGTGTGTGGATCTCGTCAACCTATCAATTATAACCCCAATGGCATCGTGTCCCTATGGTGATCTAGGCAATCCTAAAACAAAATCCATCGTCATGTGCTCCTATTCCACTCAGTTATTGGGAGTGGTTGTAGTTGTCACGCCCCGAATTTTCATAAACTTGAGGTGTAACTGAAAATGAACTAAAAGAAATTAATTAAAGGCAATTACATGGATTTAGTTGATTTCCCATTTATTTCCCCACGTTTTTCCCAAAATTAAGAATGAAAATTTGCTACTAGACTTACCCAAGATGGGTTTCAAATGCCAATCAAATATCTTCTCCCAACCAACAGTCAAAATTAATCTAAGTCATGTTCAAGCATGGTCTCCAAGATAGCCCAAACTGTCTCTAAATAAGCCTTGGAACAATGGCCCAAATGGGCCCCAAATGCCCTAAGGCATAGACCAAGAATAAGTCAACAATCCTACCTAAAGTGGTCTAAGGAAGTGGCCAAACATGGCCTTGAATAATGACTAAAATATGTCCCAAAAAGGTGCTCAACATGACTTGGTATAATGGCCAAAAGTAGCCTAAAAGGGGCTCCAAAAGATAGTGTCAAACATAGGGGAGAATGGTCTTAAAATGGCCTTGGAAGGCAAGTCATGGCATGCCCATGACATGCCTAAGGTAGTAGGTGAACATAGGCAAGGCAGTAGACGCGCATGGGCAAGGTAGTGGGAGCGCAACAGGTGTTCGATGTCATGGCCTGAATTTCCATAAACCCGAGGCATGAATAAGAATAATAAAATAAAAGAATTAAATTAATTTATTTGTTTTTAATTGGATTTTACTTGTTAATGTCCAAAATTATGTCTTATAATGGATTAAAATGTAGGCTAAACATAGCCTAGGTGCTCACATAATTTGACTTCTAGGTGGTGACCAAACATGGTCCAAGTGGTTACTTAGCATAGCCTACAATGGTGACAAAGTATAGTCAAGTTTAGTGGCCCAATATAGCCTAAGTAAAGGTCAAACATTTCCCTAAGTAGTGACCAAACATGGTCCCAAAGTATGGCCCAACATGGCCCATAAGTGTGGCAAAACATGGTTCAAAAGAGTGGCCAAACATGGCCCAAGGCAAGTGACCAAAGTTGGTGGCAAGGGGTGCAGGGGATTGGTGTGCAGGGGCTTGGGCGCAGGCCCGCAAGGGCACGCATACGCTTGCGCTCGCGAAAAGGGCATGGCATGGGTGTGGGCACGCGCGTGGGGCACTTGCGGCAGGTGCACGGCGCAAGCGCTGGCTGACCTGCTGTGCTACTATAGCAACAGTCTATTTGTTGCAGCTGATTTTCTCACTTTTATGAATTTTTTTCCAAATTGCTGCAACTGATTTTTTCAATTTTTAACCTACTTCCTCAAGGTTTTTAACCCCCACTTTTTTGGCACTCTTCCCACCCATATATGGGGCATTTCACACACCTAATAACTCTTTTAAATTCACAAAATTTTAACATGGTCTCCTTTGTTTTCTAAGCCTTTTCCACCTAATATTCCATAACAAAATTCACCACTCTTAAACTAGCAACCAAACTACATCCTTTTATTCAACTAAGCATTCATGGGTCATTTAAAACATACAATCCACCATATATATATATATATACATATACTTGAAATTCAAAATGTCACAAAATTCATGTTCATCACAAATTTAGGGCATTGCCTATTGTTTCCATACTATACAAGATTTTTCAAGTTATTACACATGTCCTAGGGCTTATGCCCTCATACAACCAAAAATATGTTCCAAGGGCCAAATCTTCTTCAAAGTCCACTTCTCCCTCTATGCTTCAAGACCTCATCAAGTCTCAAGTGCCGTGAGTCTCATCTGTAATATGTAATCTCGTATAGGGTGAGCACGACGACCTAGTATGACATAATGCTAATATAAAGAACAAAGTTAAGGCATGGCATATGCAAAGTGTACATTTATAAGCTATATGCCTTCCAATTCATGAATGCAATGCAATGGAAATATGCATGACACACACATGCAACTCTATGCCTAACACATGTCTCGCTTCACGGTCCTTCCCCATCAGCCCGCGAGTATTGTCGTTTGTCTCGCTTCACGGTCCACCCTTGTCAGCATGCGAGTACTGTCATTGGCCAGATTTTGGGTTTTTCCCCACATTATCTACACCTTCATAATGCATAGCACCAAAGTGCTCAACCCACGCCATGTTCCCAAAAATTCAAGTATGCCAAGATGCCTTGATTTTTCTATGCAAGTTCAATAAGACATTTTATCAAATACATGGAATACTCTTTAAATCATGCATCATACATAAAGAAAACTGTAAATTTTAAATTACAAAACTTTGTCTACATGAACTTAGCATATAACCCAATCAATTACACATATAATTATGTTATATGTTCACAACTTAAACAAATTCTCAAGGATTACACAAATGCATAAAGTACCAGTACATTGAGCAACCATAACTTTCAAACTACAAGACTTTGCCTACATGAACATAAGTTAGAACGCAATGAATTATACATATATTCAAGTTATATGTTCATCACTTTACCAAATTCTCAAAGAATACATAAGTACACAAAGTACCAACCCTAGGTTTTCAAAGCAACTATATGCTAGGTGGTTTTCTAACAAGAAGTAAGTATGTAAGTCATACAATCAACATATAAAAACAATCCTAAACTTAACCTTATTCTTTACTTAGCAAAATATCATACCTAAAAGGGTTTTTCTCAATCCTAGGGAGTTGTGCTCACTGTGCAGCCGAACCAATCTATAAGAACATAGCCCTTGACGTGGGGAATAACTTCCTTAAAGGAAGCCTTGTGAAATTCCAAGCCTAGAGATGGGTTTTGGAAGGTAGAAAGTTGAAAACACCTAGGTTTTCTTCACCTTTTCCTCCATGCACGACCTGCTGCTCATTCCTCAGACCGAATTCTGTAATCTTAACACTAAAGGGTCCTATTTATAGTAAAGGGGCCAAGGGGTGAAAAGACCCTTTTGCCCTTAATGAGTTCGGGACCCCGTTACACTACAACCCATCCCGAAATGCCTCAATTTGACATTCTGCTTTAACCAAAGTTCTTAAAATTATTTTAAATGATATTTTTTCCAAAAATTTATTTTCGCTTGTGGGCGGGTGCGGTCGAGTCCACCCGGGATGCCATTTATGGTCCATTTTTAAAACTATCTCCGGTTAGGCTCAAATTCTCACATGAGGTGTATTTTAACATTCTAAGAATATTTCTCTTCTATGAAATACTCAAAATATGCTTCTAAACATGACTTATTTCTAAATGATGCATGTGTAGTGCCTTACCGGCAAACAGTGCATGAATAGTGTTCTACTGGGAAAAATGTAAAAATTATCCTAATTTTTTAGATCTCTAAATGCGAGGTGGTCAGGCAGGGCGTTTGCAGGCGTGCACGTGGGCTGGCCTGGTCTGACTTGGGTTGTGCTACTGTAGCTATAGTGTATTTGTTGCAAGCTGTTTTCCCCATTTTCTGAATTTTTTTTCAAAGTGTTGCTAGCTGATTTTTTCAATTTTTAACCTAATTCCTCAAGGTTTTTAACCCCCACTTCTTGACACTTTTTCCACTTATACATGGGCATTTTACACACCTAACAACTCTTTTTAATCCATAAAATTTTGACAAGGTTTCTTTTGTTTTCTAAGCACTTTCCACCTAATATTTTACAAAATTTTGTATATACAAGCATATGCACAATCCAACCGCACTCGATGGCTACAAGTTTATAAAAATTGAACATACATCTACATTATCGAGTAAGTTCGAGGCTCAATGCCTACTTTCTTAACTCCTCATATGCCAACATTCATGCTTGCATATAATCCTTACCATGGTCCTTTTTCTTACATTGTTCCCAACATATACATGTGATTCTCATTGAACAAAATATACTCTATTTGTCATTTGGGTTTAAGTCCTTTCATTACAAAATGGCCCAAGGCTTATAGTGCACCATTTTTCAAATTAAACATAAGTTATTTGGGCTTATACCTATACATACAAAATGTAGCCCTTAGGCCAAATATGCTTCGAAACTCATTTTCCCCTCTATGCTCCAATGACTTCTGTCACACCCCGAATTTCTGTAAACTCGAGGCGCGATTAACGAGATAGAAAATAAAATAAATAAAAGGACAATTGTAAATAAATTCACTAAGCATGCATCCTTTCCCATCAATACATAAAATAACATAACGTACATCCCATGAGTATATCGTTTGCATGGTCATTCGGGCTTAAGCCCTTACATCGCAAAATATGCCCCAAGGGCCAAACATCTCTAAGCACTCTCTTCTATAAAGCATTACTGAAACTCATGTAGCTGGGGCGTCCTCATCTGTAATGTATGTCCCACGAATGGGTCAGCTCAACTGCTGGTATAATGTAGTGCTAATGCAAGAAATAAAGCTAAGGCGTGACATGTGCAAAGTGTACATTTATATCTAAATGTCATCTAAATCATCACTGTAATATATGAATGATATGCATGACGCACCCATGCACAACTCTATGCCACACCCATGTCTCCTTTACGGGCCTTCCCCCGATGGTCCGGAGTACTAATTCCCTTTACGGGCCGCCCCTCGATGGATCAGGAACCAATGCAATGGCCAATTTTGGGTTTTTTACCACAGGATCTACACCTTCATAATGCATAGCACCACGTGCTCAACTCACGCCACGTGTCCAAGGAATTCACCCTATGCCAATATGCTTCGAATGCGGCACACAATGACGTAATCTCAATAAGGCATGATTTTAATGAAATATCACATTTGGAGTATCCATAATAATCAAAGCATCAACTTATTTCATGTAATTGTATACCTCATGCATTTATACATCATAGTTCATGTGTCTTCCCATTACTAAACTCTAAAAGAATGCAAGTAACACATAAGCATATGAACAACCAACTCCAAGGTATCAAGCAAATACATTCCAAATAAACACATAAGTCATTCCAATTATTCACAGAATATTCCTAACTTAACTTCATTTCTAACATTAGCAAAACACCATACCTGTCGGGTTGGTCTCAACCCTAGTAAACCGTGCTCGCAAAGTGGTGGCTATCAATGGAAATATAGAAGTCAGACGACCTTCTCCTTGCCTTTCGGTGTCCTTAAAACCATAAAATGTTACTCAGTCGGTCTGTCGCTTGAATGATGCCATTAATCAAATTTTATGTCTTTATTTTATTAATTTCTATTTTGCTAAAATAAATTCTACAATTGGATCCGAAACGTCGAAGAAAATAGGTCTAGGCCTTTGTAGAAATTAATTTGGACGTTCGGTTTAAAAAGGGCAAAACGGTCATTTTACACTTGTCACGGGTTCCCATTTCCCAAGGCCTTTCCTCGTAAATCAGACTCCATGGTTGAGTCCGGAGTGTTCGAGATAATAAGATTTCACTATTCGTTTACTTAATTCGGAGTTCGTTTGACTGTGTTTTGACTCAGGGGCATTTTGGTAATTTTAAATGTTATTACGGGTCTTTTATTTTTTGAAACCCTGTCTTGTAAAACGGACCTCACCATTGGCCTCAGAATGGTCGAGATAGTCAAAATACACTAATGACTTGTCCCATTTGGACTCCGGATTAATTTGAAATATTTAATTAATTAAATTAATTAATTAATTTAATTAATATTTTATTCTGGTGGGTCAGTTCAAAATTTCTTAAAAGTTTAGGGGTCAAAGTGTAATTTTTGAAAGTTTAGGGGTCAAATCAGATTTCCAAGAAGTATAGGGTCAATTCGTAATTTTCAAAAAGTCTACGGGTAAATTTGTAAATTCCCAAATTTCCTATTCTCAATTTGGTTAGCCAAACAGGGATTAATCCAAAACAGGGATAGGATATCCCTGTTCCTGTTTCAATTTCAAATTTTAATTTCGTATACCCATAGCCAAACAGCCCCTATTCCCATTTTAATTTAGAACCAGAAGCTGACACGTGGCAGGGGCAGTTCGGCCCAAGCCCGACCCGGACCCAACCCGGACCCGAGACCCGACTGCACAGTGACCATTTTCCCCAATTCTCCGGTAGGGCTCCGGCAAGGTTCCGGCTCCTTCTCCGGCGCCGGCGACATTTTTCGGCGAGTTTTCAAGCTTTTAAAAATGTTGTTCTCTTCGGTTTTTCTCAAGGATTCCACATATGGCTTCGGTTTTGGATTTAAATCATCGGTTTACCACGAATAGGGGTTCAAACCCTTCGGTCAACTCTCCGGCCGACTCATTTCCTAGCATTTTCCCCCACTGTTTCAAGCCCGAACTACTTCTATTCATTTTCTGCGCCTCACCCCATGAATCTCCCACTTTTTAAACAAAGGTTTACACATAAAATATCAAACCCAACACCCCATGATCGTGACCTGCAACTGGGAAGTTCTCCCTCTCCCCTTAACCATTTTGATTGATTCTTGTTCCTAATTGTTCCCTATTCCAGGCTCTTTCTAGCCCTATATTCAAAAGAAATTAATCATGTTAAAAAAATTTCGAAACAGAAGGTGACTTACCTTGGTTTCAGTCCCTCTCTCTCCTCGGGTTGAGCTTCTTCTCGTGTGACTCCTTCTCAGTCTCGATCCTCTTCACTTTATTCTCACTCTCTCTTTCTTTCTTCTACTTTTCTTCCCCTTTTCTCTCAACCGACATACACACATATACACATGCATCACACACCTTCTCTCTCTACTCTCTCTCTCTCTCTCTCTAAATCAGACTACCTTTCTGTTCCTGACCTACTCCCCCCCATGTCCTGAAGTCCACTGCCACACACAACCACTTACACATCTCCTCTTTAAGTGTTACACACTCAATCTCCTTACACACACACAACCATACACACTGTGCACATACCCCACTTGATGCACACATACTCATATAGGCACACACACCCGTGCACAAATCTGACCCACATATATATATATATATCTATATACACACATATATAATACACACACAACTTTACAAATTCTTAAATATACACACATTACATTCACACATGTATTAATATAAATAATAATAATAATAATAATAATAATAATAATAACTAACAAAATTATTTAAAAAAAAAAATTTTGAGGTTATTACAACTTCATCAAGTCTCAAGTGCCGGTAGTCTCATCTGTAATATGTAATCCCATAAAGGGTAAGCACAACAGCTTGTATGACATAATGCTAATATAAAGAACAAAGTTAAGGTGTGGCATGTGCAAACTATACATTTATAAGCTATATGCCTTCCAATTCATGAATGCAATGCAATGGCATTATGCATGACACACACATCCAACTCATGCCCAACAAATGTCTCGTTTCACGGTCCTTCCCCGTCAGCCCGCGAGTACTGTTGTATGTCTCGCTTCACGGTCCACCCTCGTTAGCACGCGAGTACTGTCATTGGCCAGTTTTTGGGTTTTTCACCATAGGATCTATACCCTCATAATGCATAGCACCAAAGTGCTCAACCCACACCATGTTCCAAAAAATTCAAGTATGCCAAGATACCTTGATTTTTCTATGCAAGTTCAATGAGACATTTTATCAAATACATAAAGGTGGAATAGGGATAGCCTATCCCTGAATTGATTCCTTGTCTGCCGTTTGGCCTACCAAAAATCAAAAAAATAAAGGGGAGTAGCAGCTTTCCGGTTTCGAACCATAGACCTCATGCACGTGAGGGTTTTAAACACCACGCGCGAGCCACTGTGACACTGAGGCACTTTGTTAAAATAATAACCGAATATATATAATATAATTAAATTAATTAAATTTAGTAAAATATTCTCGACGCCCAAATAAAATAAAAAGATAGTGCAACCCAATATTTTTGGGATTCCAAACTCAATGGCAGAGACCAATTTGAGAAATTAAATATAAAAAATGTGAACAAATAAACTAGACTAATCCCAAAAATGTCCCAAAGGCTAAATGAAGCCATTAAATGACCTCCAAAAATTATGAGGGTACCAACCCTAATGTTTTTCGATGTTCTGGATTCAACGGTGGAGTCTATTTTACCAAATAAAATACCTAAAATACTGAGATATGAAATTGGCTATTTTTAAGACATTTTAATGGTACAACGATGCTACCAAGAGGGGGTAAATAAGTCAATTAGGTTACAACCTAAATCGCATAAGTCCATAGACTTAAAATACGACTCATGAGACTAAAATACCAAAAATTCATAAATAAAATCAGATTAAATCTATGAACAATATTGAACTAAATAATGTTTCCTGATTTATAGGATCATCAAAAGGAAAAGAGAAAGAAGTCTGATTCCTCTTGAAGGGAGGATAAACTATTTTTGAGGTAAGTAAACACGAAATCTAACATGTGGTGATACTTAGCCATGTCACAATTTTATTTCCTCGATGTTGGCAATTTGTATTCTATACATACTTGACATTTATTGATTCCATAATTTGATACCTGTTCTACCTTTTGGATATGTTAAGAATTCAATTGCCAATATCTTGATGTGATTGCTTGTTCATTTCTATACCTTGCT
Organism: Nyssa sinensis; assembly: GCA_008638375.1. Classification (NCBI taxonomy): domain Eukaryota; kingdom Viridiplantae; phylum Streptophyta; class Magnoliopsida; order Cornales; family Nyssaceae; genus Nyssa; species Nyssa sinensis. The sequence continues at coordinate 21,859,927 of CM018032.1, forward strand.
TTGGATATTGGAAAATTTTCATGTTTCTCACTGTTGAGAATTTGATATTCCACATATATGTACATCCCTTAGTGGAATTCTGTTGATCACGATATTATTATAAGTGCTAAGAGTTGTGTTTGTCACAATGTCCATCTTGATTCTATAAATGCTGATATGGAACTACGGGTTAGTGATTAGAAATGATGCTCAACATTTACTCCATAGAGGACATGATATATGTAAAGAACTCTAGTGCTATTTAGGAACCTGATTAAGGGGTGAACCTGAATGAGTACTTTTGAGAGTAGCTGGGCCCTTCTGATTGATAACATCTATTCTGTTAGTGTCTCATATCTTTTATTGGATCATAATCTGATAATGCACTCTTTGGTTGTTGATACGCTTTACAAGTTTATCTTCATACAACTGAAATCTTTGATGGTATCAGAATCTTCCGATGTAGTTATCCCACAATTGCAAATCCTTACAATCTCAGTGTCCACCGATCGCTTAATGCCGAATCCCAAGCTTGAACTCAATTTTTCATTAATAGTGAAATGACATGAACAAGAGGCTTTTAGATCTGATTTGGATTTAGTGAATAATCTATATCAATTAATGAATGAGAGTAGAGAAATGCATGAATGATAATTATGATTGATCTCTTATGAAAGCTTTTTGATTTCTCAAGAATATAGCTCTCACAATTGAAATCTCTCTTACTTTATTTTTCACTACTCTGAATTGAATTTTCGTGATTTTTCGCAATGAACTTGTTCAATCCAAAATGAGCTTCAAAATAGATTATAAATCTATTTTTCGCCTAGGGTTCATTTGAATGAACCATCACTTGTTCGAACGAGCTCTTATTCGTTTGAACAAACAAGGAACAAATATCAAACGATCACATTTATGAGGTTGCAACTCTTCATTTGATACAAGACTTTTGAACAAATGAAAATGAATGAGAATGAACTATTATTTTTCGAACATGCAATAGAGTGTTGCTCGTTCTTTGCTTGTCATGTGAACATAATTCCCTTAGGCTACGTTTGGTACGTAGGAATGGAATAAGATAGGAATGGAATGAATTTAGGAATGGAATGATTCAGGAATGGAAAAACAATACTCATTCTATTCATTTATTTGGATAAAAACCCAAAAATGGAATAACCCAGAAAATGACCGTCAAATCAATGGCTGCTTCCCCATCTCTTTGCAATTTCCTCTCCTTTCTCCCTGCTTCAAAACTAACCCCACCAATTCAACTCACCCCTCCTCCCTCCTCTCTGTCTCCAATCTTTCTCTCCTTTTTTTCATCACCATCTTCAACAACTACTACATTGTCTCTGAGCATTAGAAATAAAGACGGGTCAGCACCAATTTTATCGAAGGAATCTCACTCTTCTTCTGATTTACTGTCAGTGGTGTGTCCTTCGTTGGCTTTCAAAAACACCATTTTCTTCAAATTAGCGTACAACGTTCAAAAAATAGTGGGCGAGAACGAGCCTGAAGAGAAGGAGATCGCAGTGGCGATGGTGATGGCAGAGGAGGAGATCGCGGTGGTGGTGGCGATGGCGATGGCGATGGCAGATGAGGAGATCGAGGTGGCGGTGGTGGTGCCGATGGTGTTGGCAATGGCAGAGGAGATCGAGGTGGTAGTGGCGATAGCAATGGCAGATGAGGAAATCGAGGTGGTGGTGGCGGTAGCGGTGGCAATGGTAGAGGAGAAGATCGAGGTGGCGATGGTGGTAGTGGTGGCGATGGCAATGGCAGAGGAAAAGATCGAGGTGGCGGTGGTGGCGGCGATGGCGATGGCAGAAGGAGGAGATCGAGGTGGCGGTGGTGGTGACAATGGCGATGGTGATGGTAGAGGAGGAGATTGTCGTGGGCTATAGGAGATGGACGTTGTGTCATTCCGTTAGGAAAGGAATGGCATTCTTTAGGTTTTGTCAAGGAATGCTTATTCCTGTGTTAAGTGGAATAGCCATTCCGAACGGGATACGCATTCCAACATGTTTAAGCATAACAAACGTGGGAATGGAATGGGGGCAGGAATGCTCATTCCATTCCTACCTCCATTCCTGCATACCAAACGGGCCCTTAGAGTTTTTAAGATACAATTTTGGAAAAATCAATTCACAATCACAAACCTAATTCACACATGATGTTATGATGTAAACTATATGCAATACATACAATATATGAGTGTGTGAGATCCAAATCAAAACAAAAGTCCAATATATCATTCGTGAACCAAGCTGACTGATAATGATGCATGGTAATGTGGCTTAGGCCATCTTGAAGTAGAACGGGCATTGAGGTGCTCACTCTTAAGACTTATGTAATGATTACACACGAAGCACATTTTGTCAAACTGGATTAGCCAATTACAATATTGGACCCTTTGGTCCGAACAATTGTGATATATCTTCGTGTTGCCCGAATGAACTGCAAATCTAGGATGATGAAACTTATGCATAACATCCTCGTGACAAGGCCGTGGAACATAAAATCATCTTTGGAATCTTAATCCATGATCGGTATGAAGTGTCCAACCATTAATTGTGTCACCATTAGTAATACGAATGTGAACGACGTTGGCCTTAGAATCTTGTAATTGTGAGTCAATAACGCGATTGAGTAAACTAGGGTGTGCAATAACGAAGAATAACATAATAACTCCATTGGTCTCATTGAGACATAGTCATACTCCACTACTGCCTCTAGGATCTCCCATTTGCGAATTAATATATTGGCCAGATTTCTATACGATTTCTTGCTAAGTGCCTCCACCACAAGGTTCGGCTTTTCCTGGATGGTACTACAAATCAAAGTCGTAGTCCTTCATGTACTCCATCTATTTTCTTTGCCTCAGATTCAAGTCCTTCAATGAGAAAAGATATTTTAAGTCTTTTATGGTCTTAAAAAACCTCAAATCATTCCCTATACAAATAGTGTCGCCAACTCTTCAATGTAAAAAAAAAAATGACAATTAACTCAAGATCATGTGTTGGGTAGTTATTCTCATGTGGCTTTAGTTGTCGTGATCTATAAGCAATAACCCTGCCTTGTTGCATAAGCACACAACCCAATCAATCTCGCGAAGCATCGTAATAAACCATGCATCCCACTCCATTTTCGTGAATGGTAAGAATATGTGCACTCCTGAGGCGAGTCTTTAGTTCTTGGAATGATAGCTCACAAGAGTCATCCCAAAAAAATTGAATGCCCTTCCTTGTAAATCGTGTCATAGGAGCAAATAATCGAGAAAATCCCTCAACAAATCGATGATAATACCTAGCTAATCCCAAGAAACTACGGATCTTAAATACGTTCTTTGGTCGCTCCCATGTCGTAACAACTTCAACCTTTGAAGAGTTTACGGATACCCTATGATTTGAAACAACATGCCCAAGAAACCTTACCCCCGTACGCTAAAAGTCACATTTTTTTGTACTTAGCATACAATCGGTGATCTCGTAAGATCTATAGTGCCATGCGAAGATGCTCTTCCTGCTCCTTCCTAGAAGGCGAGTAAATAAGAGTATCATTAACAAAGATAATGATAAAGGTATCAAGGTACTACTAGAAGATGCGATTCATCAAATCCATGAATGCTGTTGGGGCATTTGTCAACCTAAAAGGTATAACAAGATACTCCTAGTGGCCGTATCGTGTACAAAATTCGATCTTCCGAACATCTTCTTCCTTGATCCTCAACTAATGATACCTCGATCTCAAGTTGATCTTTGAAAAACAAACGGATCCCTTTAACTGGTCAAATATATCATCAATATGCAGTAAAGGGTATTTGTTCTTTATAGTTACCGGATTGAGTCTACGAAAATCAATACATAGATGAAGTGATCCATCTCCTTTTTTCGCAAGGGAACTCCCCATGGTGAAGTGCTAGGTTGTATAAAACCCTTCCTCAACAACTCTTCTATCTATACTTTCAGCTCACGCAGTTCTAGAGGTGCCATAGAAATTGGTGCAATTCCCGGTAAGAGATCAATAGAGAACTCAATCTCCTAGTGTGGTGGTAACTCAAACAAATCATCGAAGAACACATCTGGGAACTCTTATACCACTTATGGTAACTCCCTGTGGATACCACTATCCTCACCTAATACCCAACTGACAACAAGCAATTGAGCTCGAACAAGTCATTCAACCCTAGAGGTCGTGGAGTAGTCAGGTCACTCCTATCACCCAAGGAAATAAAAACAATCTCCCTTAGGAGTACAAAATGTCGGCCTCCATCGATAACAATCGATGGTAGCATGATAAGTGGACAACCAGTTCATGCCCAAAGTAAGATGTATGTAACATCACTAGTTTTACGTATATCTTTGTACGTATGCAAAAAATATAAATCTTGGCTTCCATAGCCTTAACATTCACATCAATGAGACCAAAAGGTCATTTACATCCAAAAATGAACAAAAGAAACGTCCTTCTAGTCCCTGTCGTCTAGTCGTTGGCTCATTGTTTTTATTTCATCTAGTAGGGGTGTAAAGTGTAGCATGTGACATGTGTAGTGCTAAACAAATTCCCATAATTACATATGCATCAATAATCTAGACATTTGTCACATCGCCATCAATTTAAATAATCAATTAAATTACATGAGAGATACAATGAATAATATATGTAAAACAACATCATGTAAATCACCAAGAGAATTTTCACTCTACCTCTTTTAATGGTATCTTAACACTATGATTCCAAGAAACTAATGGCCCCTAGTAAAGCCTAGCGCTCCACGGCCTACTAATCCATTAGCAATGCACCACTACCAGTGCGGGTTTATGGTTTTATACCAAAGGAAAACACCATCCCCATCACAATAAATCCCTGGGTAATAGTGCAATCTTACCAAGCTCTCAACTCTCTCTATTCCATTAATTATTCCTTTCCTTTGGTTCCTATACATAGCATCAATAAGCTCACCGAGTTCACATCACTCTTTACTTAACTAGTTGGAAAGGGAAAACATTCACACAATCTTCCCTGAATTCACAAGCACATTCAAGAGACAATCCAAACTTTCCATCATCCCTTAATCACAATAATAATGAAGTACTCAAGATAATGGTATTCAATCAGTTTAAGTAATTTAAACATATATGTAATATCCTAACCCAATTAAGCAAAGTAACTTACGTTAATGCCCAGTTTTTATTAAATTAATTATATATTAATTAATTAGACATCTTAAATTGAAATTGGTAACCCATGAATATTAAAATTAGTGCATGACATGCAATTGGGAAAACTAGGGTGATACACGAGTGAAACAAATTTAATCAAGAATTTCCCAATTAATACAATCTATTTTTGGTGTAAGTAAAACACGATGTAACGGGTCAAAAATAAAAATTAATGACATGAAAAAGAAGCACACAAAAATCAGAAACACGGTGAAAATATCAAGAGGTTTTTAAGATAATTGAAATACAACTTCAAAAATTCAAGAAACACACCCAAAATGCCAAACAAGGCATAAGAATAGAAAAATAGTGAAAATAAGGCCAAAAGTGTTGGCCAAAAGACTTGAACCCAAGACCAAAGAAAAATGGGGAGAATTTGATACCCAAAAAGATTACCAGCTGGGCTATAACACTTTTGTGCTATGTATCCCACAAGATATATACATAACCCATATTAAGCCCAAGTCTAGCATGCTCAAAAGCTGAGGTGTCAATACCTTATTGGACCACTCTCTTTTCTAATTGGAATTCATGCACAATTTGAATATATATACATATATATATATATAAACATATATGCTATATATATATGTGCAATGAGTGAACTTTACGTGTGATCAGAAATTGAGATTGAATGTGTAGTGTGTGCATGTCTATGACAAACGGCTAGAGAGAGAGAGAGTGAGGGAAAGAAAATGAAGAAGAAGAAGAAGGAAGAAGAAGAATAAGAAGGAAGGAAGGAAGGAAGGAGGAAGAACAGCGGATGGGCTGTGCATGCAAGGACTAGACACAAGCCATGCAAAGGCTCAAAACTGAACCTTAGAGAGAGGGAAGGAACTCACAGTGAAGGTAAACACTCGAGCTAAATTTTCTCTCTCTAAAAATATATTTGTGTAACTTACTATTTGATAGTGTTAGGGCTACATGCATGGTCTTTATTATTGATGTGCTATATTTTTGGGGTAAGAAGAGGACCTAGAAGGGCCTTAGATAACAAAATGCTATGAGACCTGCCATTGATGATCTTAGAAACTAGGTCAGAAAAAAACTGATACTAAACTCTGTTTTGTGAACGGGGATCGAAAGTAGATTGAAAATGGAGCATGATGCAAAAAGAATCGGGTCATTTGGCTAAAAAATGAGCATTTTACAACTAATTGCAGGTTTAGGAAATATTTGGCCACCTCGAAAAATAAATGAAAGGCTTCATTGTAAAGCTATATATTTGTAGCCCTTGAACTAAGGAACACAATGGTTCAGAAATGAGTCATTTTGGTGGAGAGATGAAGGAGAAACAATGAGTTTTTAGGGGTGACTGAAAAAGTACAATTCGGAAGAAACTGTCCGATCACTTGAGATTCGAAGGGTTAAAATGCTACTTAAAAGTCCTAAAACAATGTTAGAATGGATTAAGACCAAGAAACGACTTCAAAATAGCATGAAAAAAGGTTTTAAAATTTTAAAAAAATTATAGTTTTCGGCCACTGTTGACACAGAGGGTGATTAGAGACTCACCAGAAAAAGAAAAGGGATAAAGGTTATTCGGGTCGGGTTGGTTTGGGGTTCGGGTCAGAACCTGCCCGACTGCACAACTGGGTAAGTGGAATGACACCGTATAGGATTTGGGTTTTAAAATTTAAAAGGGGATTTAGTCTGTTTGGCTATACGGATATGGCCCCCAATTTGATAAACATGTTCGAACCTAGGGGATATCCTATCCCTGGTTTAGCTCCTTGTCTACTATTTGGCTAATAATAAATCAGAAGAAAATAGAGGAGTTGTAGCTCCTCAAGTTTGAACACCCAACCTCACGAAGGTAAGAGACTTAAACCCTCACACGTGGCCACTATGTCAGCTTCACACATATGCAATTTTATTAACAGAATCCATATATATAATATTAAAATAAATAAATAATTTAATTATGTTAAAATGTCCTGTTACCCAAATAAAATAAAAGGGGTAGTATATTCTAACTTTTTTCGATGTTTTGGACCCAATGGTGAGGTCCATTTTATGAGATGGGGTCCCAAAAATTTAGACACCTAAAAATGTAAAAATTATTATTTTACCCCTAATGATACCCAAAGCCAAATGGAAGTTCGTGAAGGCCTAAATTGACTTTCTTCGACGTTTCAGACCCAACGGTGGGGTTTATCTTGCCAAATAAAATACTTAAAATATAGAGATGTGACACTAGCCATTTTTAGGACACTTTAAAAGTACAACGAGCTACCAAGGAAGGGTAAATGAGTCAATTAGGTTACAACCTAAATCGTATAAGTCCATAGACTTAAAATACGACCTATAAAACTAAAAGATCATAAATCCATCAATAAAATCAGATTAAGTCTATGAACAATATTGAACCAAATAATGTTTTCTGATTATAGGATCATGAAAAGGAAAGGAGAAGGAAGTTTGATTTCTTTTGTAAGGAGAAGGAACCATTTTTGAGGTAAGTAAACTCAAACTCTAATATGTGGTATTTCCTTAGCCATATCACACTTATATTTTCTCGATACTGCCAATTTGTACTCTTATATGTACCTGATGTTTATTGATTCCACAATTTGACACCTGTACTTCCTTGTGGATATGTTGAGATTTTATTTGCCAATATCTTGATGTAATTGCTTGCACATTTCTATACCTTTGATTTGGATACTAGAAACTGTTATGCTTCTCACTACTAGGAATTTGATATTTCACGTATATATACATTCCTTGTGGAATTCTGCTGATCATGATATTATTACGAGTGTCGGGAGTTGTGTTCTGTCACAACGTCTATCTGATTCCATAGATGTTGATTTGGACCTATGGGTCGGTGATTGAGAATGATACCTAACACATAGTCCATGGAGGACATGATATATGATAAGAGCTTTAGTGCTATTTAGGAACCCGAATGAGGGGTGGACCTAAATGAGTGCTTTTGGGGGTAGCCGGACCCTATTTGTTGATGCATCTATTTTGTTAGTATCTCATATCTTTTATTTGAATCATAATTTGATGATGCACTCTTTGTTTGTTGATATGCTTTGTAAGCCTATCTTTGAACTCAATTTGATATTTTTTGATTTATGGCAGCTGATTGTTGTATATGTTAAATCCCTATTATTGACTTGCTAAACTGTTTACATCACCTTTTTTAAACTACCTTGGGATATGCCTTTTTGACCCACGGGTCATCTTTGTTGATCTACTTTCCTTGGTGACTAGCTATTTGTTATATCCTAACTTACCATTTGTTTGTATTATTCTATTTAAACTAACTCTGACCAATGGCAAAGCGAGGGAATTTACTTACTGAGCTAAGTTAGCTCACTCCAGAAATATATCATTTTTTTTTTCAAGAAAGGATGCTGTAGGAGGACCATAGGGTGTTCACTGCTATCAGGCATCACATTTTTGCTCACAAACAGTCTTCCGCATGTAATGGTGGACTTTTGTTATAAATTGTAATAGACTAAGTATGTTATAGTCTTTTCTCTCCCATGAGTCCACGTCTTGGGGATGACTTTTGGTTTAAGGATCTATAATTTAAGAATTACTTTTATCATGGTTTGTAAACCCTATTATGATTTTAGTACTTAATTTTCTAATCTGATGATATTATTATTGATCCTTAATTAGAATTTGTTAGGAACGACTAGAGGGCCCTGCGACCTTTAATCCGCATAGGGTGGATTTGGGGTCGTGACAATATACTTGTATACATACATGAATTTACATCAACAAAACCATTATAACATAGTCCCATCTCACTAACATGAATATAGCAAGAATAATACAATTATATGGCATTTAATTTCTCTACCATGGTCCAAACAAGATACATTTACATGATATACACAAGGCAAGTTATGAATATGAGATGAAATGCATGAAGCTTCCATGAGAACACCTAACCTTTAACCTAGGTTAGAATTCCTTACCTTGAAGTTGAGAAAATGAGAAGATTTTGTGTTGTGAATAGAGAAACTGCAAATCCGAGCTCCAATCTTTGGTCCAACACTCTAAGAAAAGAAAAATACCATTAATTACACCCAATCAACCTGAATCCATAAGAGATTAGAAAGAGTTGAGATCTTGGTGAGATTGTGCTATTACCTAGGGATTTATTGTGACGGGGATGGTGTTTTCCTTTGCTTTTGAACCGTACGCCGTGTTGGTGGTGGTGCATTGCCAACGGGGTAGTAGCTTGTGAAACGCTAAGCTTTACCTGGAGCCATTAGTTGATTGGAATCATAGTGTTGAGATTCTCTTGGTGATTTATGTGATGCTCTTTTACACATATTATTTATTGCATCTTTAATGTGATTGAATTGATTATTTGAATTGATGACTATAAAAAATGTCTAGATTATTTGATATTTATGTGTATATGTTCGACACTTGTTTGGCACTACACATGTCATATGCCTACACTTTACACTGCTTAATCTTCGTTACTTTAGAATTTTTATTGGGATTGTTGTTTTGACTCCTACCAGATGCAGGTAATGACAAGGAGCCAACGACTTGACAACAAGAACTAGAAGGATATATCTTTTTTTTGTTCATTTTTGGCTATAAATGACCTTTTCATCTCATTGATGTAAATGTTCAAGACATATAATTTGTATACATACACGGATATACCAAAAATTGGTGATGTTGCATATTTTGATATATGGGAAATTATAACATGGTAAATACAACTTAATCGATATATATGGCACAACTCTTGATAATGGTAAATGGAATTTATGATATGAATGTGTGTTATGAAGATTCAAGTGAAAGTATATTAATTTAGAAATTATTTACTTAGTTGACCTTGTTCGTTAGGGTTACCATTAGGTCTTTGGGGTCCAGTGCGTGACATGAACTTTCAAGTTGTCTTCTTCATTATGAAAATCTTTTCTATAGTCATTTAATTGCTTACAATTACAATGAATGAGTTTCAGACTCAAAATTAACTTATTGTATATGTAAAAACCTGAAAAATTATCAAAGAGTATTTTGGTAATTTTCGACTCCAAATCAATGGCAAATAGTTAATTAAATGAAAATGAGTTAACTAAATTATGAAAATGATTTATAAGTGATCAATATAATATTGTGAGGCTAAAAAAGATTTCTAGAAATTATTCTAGACTGGTGTCGATTACGGGGCCACACAGTTAAGTTTGAGACACAAATAAATCCTAAAATTATAATGATCAAATTTGGAGAAATGTTGACATTTGGAATCACATGTCGAAATTAGTTAGGGTGTTAATTTTTGTGCAATTTTGATATAGTTGGATTTTGAATGCTTGCGCACGCATGCGTGACAATCTAGCCATATGGCATCTCGTTTAGTATGCAAAGCTTCTCAAGGAATTTTGATGAAACTTTCTAGACAATGCCATATGGCAACATGTTATTAGCTAATAAAAAATCCTATGTGAGAGACACTAGGGTGTGTGCTAGTGCACCATTGTGTGTGTAGGAGAGTGATGACTCATTGATAGGGACAAGACCCCAAATATGGGCAACCACCTTTCTTCCCCTTTTCCCTCCTAGTTGACCATTCCCTAATTTTCAAACTCTCTCTCTCTTTCTCTCTCTCTCTCTCTCTCTCTCTCTCTTTTAGCCGAAAGTATGGGTGTGTGAGATTTGTAATACATATATGTATGATATGAGTGTGTGGACTACCATGAGGGAGCCTTAGCGGGAGAGAGAGGGAGACATAGTGAGGGGTGTGTGAAATAGTGTAGGTGGTATGTGAGTGCAGTTGTCACGACTAGCAATCCGGCCTACACAAATTACGGGGACGCCACCGTCACCCTTCGGCTTGGGGGCTGACTGGTAGACCAGATGCGACAGTGCCGGACGGCGGTGCGGCCTTGAATATATTTTGCGGAAGCGTGAAAAGTTTTTCTTTTCACACATCCGCCCGGAACTGCTGCTCTTTAGAATGATACAATTAACAGACATACAGAGCTCACTAAATTTTTAATAGTCAAACATATTACATGGTCATTGTCATTAGGGACTTAATTATATAATTTGTCCAAAATAAAATGCTACAAAAATTTGACCAATTATTGGTCTTGACATTCCCAAAAATTGCTAATTTAAGTGCGGAGCTCCCGATGCCCTTCTTTAGTATGGGCAAGGCTCCCAACCATCTTCGTTACCTGAAAGAGTCATGGGTAACAAATCCATGTGAGTTTTATGAAAAGCTCATGAGTAATTCCAGTACCTTGCTATGAATTTTCAACCGGTAGCAGGTTAGGTATAAGAGAGTTCATAAAACTGTCACTACCAATTGTTTATACACTTCAGATACAGAATATAGAAATCTTAAAATAGATAGCATGAAGCATTCAAGGCATTCAGGCAAGGCACTTATTTCATCAAAAAAAGGATAAAGGAATCTTCAAAACATTAAACACGAAACATTCAAGGCATTCGAGTAAAGCATTTAATATGCAGTAGAAAACTTGTCAACATGTATAGGATGGCCATTTGGTGGCCAAGGAAATTTAAATCCTTTACTTGTTAAATAGGAGGATAAAATCTTTTTCTTCGTAAATAGGAGGGTACGACCTTTTTTTTTCATTTTAAAAGTGGGGCCATTTAAAAACCCCTTTCATGTAAATGGGGATTGAAAACCATATACCATTTATTGCGATAGTTGTTTTCACTTTTTAACAGAAGAATCCATTTTGAACCAGACCCTAAGCTTAACAGATCAGTAGAGATATCTCATGCTTGGGGGATAAACTTTCTATCAGGCATTTATAAGATTTTGAGCCCTATAAGGTCTCAATAGTTGTAGTGCTTATGCAATATTATCTTGCATTACCAGTTCGCAAACAGGAGGCATTGAAAAATATTTCTTTACAGATAAATGCTATTCAAGAGCATTTAAACATAACCTTCAAGTAGATTCTTTTTAAGAACATTTAAAACATAAATTTTCAAATAGATATTTTTCAAGAGCATTTGACAGAATTTTCATGAGTATTTTAACAAAGTCTTTAAAATACTTGGAACATAGAATTTAGGAACATTTAAAACATAACCTTCAGAGTATTTAATCACGTCGTTCAGGAACATTTAAAACATGGCTAAAATGAAAAACATTTACTTTTAGAGGGGCATTTAATATAAATTTTGAATTTAAATAGACATGCTGTGGTACGAACTTACAAACAATCAACAATTTAAACAAGCTCATTGGCATGTCAGGATAGTATTTAAAAATGGAAGAAATAACACATTTGGATTATGAGTCATGTAAATACAAGAATTTTGAACTTAAAACACTTCAAGAATCATGGAGTTAAAACCTCCACTTCAAAGTGTAGGATTACTCACCTTGGCTCTCGGGGTTGGCACTACTGATGTGCCTTTCTCTTTCTCTTGAAGTTCCTAAGAACAATTTATAAAGAATCTAATTAATTTCACATTTAACTTAAATCACCACCTATTTGGTGTTTTTAATTTATTATTAGACCGGGTGAATCCTAAATCAGACTATTCGTAGTCAAGTCGGACTCTTATGCATAATTTAATAAATTTGCATTTTCATGAGTCTTATTTTTTAGTACTTAATTTGATAATATGGACCACACTGTTGGGTCCAGAACGTCGAAGAAAATCCCTCTCGGACTTCCATTTGGCTTCAAGCATCATTAAGGGTAAAATGGTAATTTTACATTTTACGAGTCTTAATTTTTGGGATTCTGACTCATAAAATAGACCCCGCCATTGGGTCTAGAACATTAGAAAAAGTTAAAATACACTATCCTTATATTTTATTTAGGTAATGGAACATTTTATCATAATTAAATTATTTAATTTAATATTATATATATATATATATATATTCTGTCATTATTTTAACACAAGTACCATGGTGGCATAGTGGCACGTGCGTGGGGTTTAAGTCCCTCATGTGCAAGAGGTCAGTGGTTCGAGTTTGGGGAGCTGCGGCTCCCTTTTATTTTTCCTAATTTTTGGTTGCCAAACGATGAACAAGGGGTGAAACTGGGATAGACTATTCTAATCTCGTATAGGTTATTAAATCAGGGTTTCTAACCGCATAGCCAAACAACCTCAATTTCATTTTAATTTAAGACCTAAAGCCCCCCCTAAACATCGTCATGCTAATAAAACCCACACCCATTTTATATTTGGTTAGAACCTGACCTGTGCCCGACCTAAGACCGACCCGAAAAGTGTCGTCTTCCCTAACAGGGATGACACTGTTCATCCGAAACCCTAGTTTTTTAGTAGGCCTATTTCATGGCATTCCAAGAGCCCATTTCCTCTATTTTCTTCTCTAATGGTTTTTTGGAACTTTTAGGAAGGTTTTTGCGTTGGTTTGGAACATCGAATTGAGCTAAATAGTTCCATTGAAGGTTTAGGGCCATTCTAAATAATGGCTTGGTTAATGGCTATTTCTCTATAAAATCAAGTGTGGCTTAGCTTGTTGTGTTCCCCATCCCAATAGCTTCAAAACTCCGTTCTCAGAATCAAGCTTGGTGTTTGATTTGTGAGGTCGAAGTTTTGGGCCAAGACTTGTAAATCAGTCTATCAATCTCATTTTGGATCCATTTTCGAGGAGGCTTGGTGTTTTGAGATGCTTGGGACACCTAGTGTAAATCCCAAGTGACAGGACTTGGTTTCCCTTTGGTCGATTCAGACCCACATTCAAGGTGGTTCAATAATGGCAGATTTCGGTATGGGTTACTGTTTTGGGGTATTCTGACTTGGTTTTTATCACTTTATTTATGTAATACACACACACACATACATACACACACACACATATATATATATATCATCTCATGTACATGCATGTGCTTATTTTGCATTCAAAGTATGTAGCCACAATTTTCTTAGAGTGAGGAAAATTTTAGGTTTTGGTATTTTACCTTTATAGTGGAGTGTTTTCCTTTTCTTAGCTTGGTTTTAAGTCCCCTAGACTCCTTGTATCTTGAACACTGCTTACATGTAAGCTTTTCTTCTTCCCTCTCTCTTCTTCTTTTCCTCACTCTTCTCATTTCTTTTCTCTCTCTCTCTCTCTACCTGCACACACACATGCACACACTTCTGATTTTTTTTTTTCAGCGCAATGTCACACACACACACACACACACATATATATATATTTCTTTTTTTATAAGGTGTTGCATGTATTCTGATTGGCTGTGAGGGTGGTGCAATGGGGTTTTATATGAGTTATGTACATATCTAGTGGAATATATAACACAAAAGTGTTGTAGCCAAGTTGGCTATATTTTTTGGCATAAGTTCCTTCCCAATTTATTGGTCTTGGGTTCAAGACCTTGGGCTAATACTTTTGGCCTATTTTTTTTCTTTTCTCTTTTTGTTTGCCTTTAGTTAGGCTTTTGTGTTTTTGAATTTTATTTTTCTTATTGCATTATTTTGATTTCTTTCTTCCTCATGTGCTTGTATTACTTATTCATTTCTTCATATGTCGACTTCGTTAATCGAGGTCTTATTATTTTGTAGTTTTTATTTTCTTGGTCTAGTTTTTCTTAACTATTATTTTGTTTCTTAAAGTCCCTAATATTTAATTAGCGACTTAATTATCAATAACCGAGTCGGGGTGTTATAGTAGTTGTGTATATGTTTGAGTGCAGATATGTGTGTGGGACACATATAGTGAGCAGAGTAGAAGGAAGGAGAGAAAAAGAAGAAAGAAGAAGAAGAAGAAAAAAAAAGAGGAAAGAGAAAAAGAGAAAGAAGGAAGGCAAATGAGGACATGGTGGATTGGAAAGTGGGTGAACTAGGGGCTCGGCAACCATTAATGGCCCTAGAGCTCTCTCTCTAACTTCTATCTAAAACTGTAACACGTAAAGGCTACTAAAACCTTGTATTTAGTTCTAGTTGCTATGAAAATGTGTGTACATCCTTGTGTGTGCGTGTGTTTATATGTGTGTGCAGTTGTATATATATATATATAAATAAATATAAATATATGTGTGTAGTTGTATATATATATATATATATATAAATAAATATAAATATATGTGTGTAAATGTTTGCAATAGAAAGAGGAGACCACGATGGGGCCTCCACTAAACTCAACTTGGGAATTCAGTGAAGATGTATA
>CM018032.1:21880250-21882750 GCA_008638375.1 Nyssa sinensis
ACACATTAAATTGTGTCGTAGGTTAAAGTACGAGTTTAATTAAGTACGTGCGAAGTTATAGGATGTTAGTAAATCGACTAGGATAAAATACGAACTAAGCATAAATTAAGAAGCATCAGTAGGTGATATTGCAGTAATGTGAAGTTAATGAGATTGTTATGGATTGTTCTTAGGAATTACAGAGGAAGTGGGAAAGCGCACTTTAGCACTAACCCTAAAGGACCGAGGTGAGTAACCCTGTATTTGAACTGGAGATTTAACTCCATATATTTGAAGAAGTTTTAAGCACAAGTCATTGCAGTCTTTGAATATCAAATTCAGTCTATATATGATTCCGTTCTTTTAAAATATTCTGTTACGGCATGCTTATTAAATGTTTTAAATTCAGCTCTTTTCTTGAAAATACATCAGCATGTCTAAATCAATTGCAAACCTCTTTAATATTCTGAATTTGATTATCACGTGTATTTGAAGCTTTATTGTAGAATTTGTACATTTCATGCTTTAAATGTTCATGAAAAATATCTATTGAAGAAGTCATGTGACAAATGTTTTATAAGATAAACGGTACTAAGTACCACCCTATATGACGGTTGAAATCCTTCGGGATTCAACAGTACATGCCCGGTAGAAGGATCTAATCCCCCAGGCAAATGAGATATCTCCATCGACAGTATTGGCAGTAAAATGGGAGTCTGGTTCGAAACAGATTCTGCCTAATAAAAGAGAAAAGATGACAAGTGATTTTGAAAATAGAAGTAGGTATTATCCCTATTCTATTTCACGTGTTTATATGCTTTTAAATTGCATATACTCTATTTGAAGAAAATGTGTATTTAGCTTGAATACTTAAATTGTTCAAAGCTATTGTTTTAAGAATGCATATATTCTGTGTTCTAAAATGTACGAGCAATTGGTAGTGAGTATTTCAAAAACCCTCATGTGCTAAAACCACTACCAGTTGAAAACCCCATGACGAATGCAGGAATTACTCACAAGCTTTGATTAGCTTACCCGGATTTTATCCGCCCCCCTTTCAGGTGACTAAGGGCAGATCGATTTTTGAAGACTATAAGGATGAACCTAGCTTTTGGGAAGATTTGCTTGAGGAGTTCTTATGGGGAAAAATCACATGAACTCTGATTAATATGTTTTGTATTAGCTGACATTTTAAGGATGTGTATTAAGCCCCACGGGGCAGTCGAATTAAGATTTTAATTATGAAGTCTTTTAAGTTTTTAGTTATGCTCTGAATGTATGATTAAAATACATGTATACCGAAATGTGAAGAGCGGCAGTATTGGACGGATGTGCAAATTTTAAAAAAAAAAAAAGATTTTCACGCTTCCGCAACCACATGAAGCACATCTATTCGATACCGCTACCTATGCGAGCCTTGTCTCGAGGCCTTCGGGCCTCGGGGCGGCGGTCGCGATCCGGTAATCCGCGTAGGGTGGGTTTCGGGTCGTGACATTGCATATCTTCTCATTCTCGACCACTGGGATAACATGCATAACATAGTTCATAAGGACTTTTCAAGGGTTGTAACGGAGTTTAGGATCAAGGTGGGAAATATTTGGGAATATAGCTCAAAAGCCATCGAAACTAGTGGAGCAAAAATGAATCAACTAAATCTTGAATATATAAGACATGTAAAACCAATCACTCCATTTAGCAGCTTTTTCAATTTGGCAATATGTCACATATAAATAGACCATTTTCTTAGAATTTTAGGAGGACTTATGAACATGGACAGTTTGTAACATCAAAAGCAATTTCCTTCATCACTTCCTTTCTTCTTCTTTCCTTTTTACTTTTTTTTGTCACCAAAATTACAACAACAATGGAACTCACGAATTGAGAATGAAAACATGTTCCATTTCACTAGTCATAGCTATACCACAAATCCAGACACCCCCACACTTATTTCTTGCACACCCATATATATCATAATGATGAACAATGCTCTACTAGCTCTACGGCTTGGGAAAAGGCATTGTTTTTCGGGTTTAAATCTTGTGATGTGGGTTCACAATAAATGAAAAAAACTAATAAAGCTCAAAGGGATTCAACAAAGAAAAAATTAATTACAAGGTAGGCTAATTGGCTTATGTAGGTTATAACAAAGAGGGCCTTAATCATGTTCATGCATGCATGTGTCAATATGACCTTGAAGAGAATCAAGGCAAGTTCTAGAGAAACAAATCCATGGAGGAATATCTCACATTAAAGAAAATAGTGAGACTGATATAGATGTGTCAGTCTAAAGGCTCAAAATCTCACAAGCTTTTGTCTACCAAATCTAGTCACTACCATCCTCAAGGAAAATAACTAGACTAATCAATTCTAAGTTCGAAGACTACTTATTCAATCATGTTATGAATTTTTCAAGTTTAATTGAATCTTGCTCATGACATACACAACCAAAAATTTGTTGAAAACCACAAAAACAAAAAGCAAAACTCTTTCTTTTTTTTTGAAAAACCACGTAAAATTAAAA
>CM018032.1:21885250-21960250 GCA_008638375.1 Nyssa sinensis
AGCCGAGGGGTTTGGACTGGGCTATGGAGGATCGGTGATCGTCCAAGAGGTAAAACATTAAAACTGCTCTAAAAATTTCCTGTTTAAATTTTGGATCTGTTCCTGATGTTTTTAAGCCATATAAATTGTAAATATGCACTACTATGAGGCCTGGAACTGTCATGAACTAACTGAAAGGGTCGAATAGGGCTTGAAACCCAAAACTGTACATCGGCAACCATGAATGGCCACCTCCAAAACTGGGTCTGATTTGACCCAAGCTAAACTGAATTTGGTTGGTCAAGACTTAATCTAGAGGTCACAAGGATTCCAAAAATACTGACCCGCGACCCAAAACCGAATGGGAAAACCCTCAAACCTAAACTTGCAGGTCACGGGTCCAGGACCCATTTTTATCAACAAGGCTTTAAAACTTGTTTGAAACACATGAACTGAACCACCATGACCTAGGGATCACAACAAGCCAAACCTCATGAGATTTGGTTGAGAAATAAGGCCCCACGACCGAACTGAAATTGTGCGCAATAATCGGTTCTACCGAACATAATCCGTGGATTCAAAACATGAAAATGATGCTATGTTGTTGGAATTGCTCCCAGAAATGTTTTGAAATCAAAACATGTTGAAAGCCGCGCTTGAAATGGCACGAAAATGGAGCAAAACCGGACCTGCACTTACAGCAACAGTGCCCTGCGCGTTGGAGAAGATGGAGTTGACTCGCCAACTCGTTCGAGTTGGGCCGAGTCGACTCACACACGTGGCAACGCAAGACTATGCCATCGAATTAATGAAACTACACCGTTTTGGGCTTAGCTGATTTGTTTTAAAATCTGATTCTGCCTGTTTGGTTACGGGTTTTAAAAATTAAAATCAAGTTTTGGGAATAAGCCATCCGTGGATAAGGGGGGCAATTGAGGTTAAATGGAATATGTAATTCCGGTTTTCTGAAGGGTCAGAACCGGTTGGTTTTTAAGTGTTTTGAACCGGTTCATTTGGTAAACCCTTGAACCCTGTGGGTTGAACCCCTAATTTTATGTATTTACATTTTGACCCTGAAACTTTCTGAAAATTATGGATTTGCCCCAACAGTTCTGAATATTGCACAGTGGCCCAGATTTTGGGAAAATTATACATTTAAGCCCCTGCCAAATTAATTAAATAATAAAATAATTATTTAATTATTTTATTAATTAGGTAAAATTACGATTTTACCTCTGGACATTTAATATGTCAAACGGAGTCCAAATAAATTAAATAAATAGTGTATTTTCACTATTTCAAACATTCCGGACTCAATGGTATAGTCCGATTTTGGAAATACAGTACCAAAAAATACAGACTTGTAAGTGATAAATTACTGTACTGCCCCTGATGGCACCAGACCCAAATAAAAATGAAAGACAGTCTATTTTGACTATGTCGGGCGTTCTGGACTCAACGGTGAGATCCGTTTAACGAACTGAAGTCCCGAAAAATATAGACACATAAAGTATAAATGACCATACTGCCCCTGATGCTTCCCAGGATCAATTAAACATAATAGATAGTCCAACTTAATTATGTCGGACACTTTGGACCCAACGGTGAGGTCCATTTTATGAACTGACGTGCCGAAAAATATGACACGTGAAATGACCAAAATACCCCTGAGCACTGTGAGTGCAAGATAAAGGTCAATCTGATCTGATAAATTATCGTAAGTATAATTATGAACACTGAAGGGCTAAGTAAGACTCCGGAACTGTCAACGCGTAAAACGAGAAATGACCGATGTGTCCCGATGGTCTAAAGCAGATACCGAACGAAGTCCAAAGGACTTGAAAATTCACATATAAGATATATGGGACATTCTGAGGACCACGATAGGGTCCGGGACAGCAATGGTGAAATTACCATTTTGCCCCTAAGGCCAAATAAGTGCTTAACTGATAACGATTGAAGTCCAAATGACTTAAATCATAATCCTGATGACTGCTAAGCCTAATTAAAGAATGAAATAGCCTCGGGTGAGACCCAGTGAAAGGGCGATAGGCTACTAGGCTGTCTTAGGTGATCCGATAGATACTTAAGATGACAAATGAGACCTGAATGGATGAGTTCTGATCTGTATATGATTGATGATTATTGTTCAGGATATACATGGAGATGCCTGACGTATCTGGAGGTTATCGGATTGTTTGTGCAAGGAGATAACCGTAACAGTTTGTGAGTAACTTGGAACTTCTGGCATGGTGTATAAGTACACCGTCTAGTTACTGTATTTTGATTTACTGTACTATTTTATATACTGTACTGTCTGAATGCATACTCTTTTATACTGCATTACACGTAACATGATTTCGTACTGTCCTGCTTTTCTGTTCAGTTCGGGTCTGTCCTGTTCCGTTGTATGGTCTGTCCTGGTTTTGTTCTGTACTGTTGCGTCTTGCGAGTAACCTTGACTCCTGAATTGGTGTATAAGTACATCGTCTAGTTACTGTATTTTAAATACTGTACTGTACTATTTTCTCTGATACACTGATTTCATGCCCTTACTCAAATGCATGATTTTTACTCTGTCTGATTCCTCTGTTCTGTATTGCAATAAATCTATCACTGTTTTTACTGAAAGAACAACTGACTCTTGGTACCATTTCAGTCTTGAGTGCTATATGAGCATACTGCACTGTTTAATCTGTGCATACTGTACTGTTTATCCTGTTATACTGTTCTGCTCTACTCATTATTGACCTGTTCTGTTACTCTGATGTCTTAACTGTTCTCCGAGTTTTAATACTGTTTCAAATGAACGTATTTAACAATGTTTTTAACTGGTTCTGAAAGAACAACTGACTCTTGGTACTACCTTAGTCTTGAGCACTATATGAGCATACCGTACCGTTTAATCTGTGCATACTGTACTGTTTATACTGTTATACTGTTCTGCTCTGCTCATTACTGATCTGTTCTGTTACTCTGATGTTTTAACTGATCTGTTCTGTTACTCTGATGTTTTAACTGATCTGTTCTGTTACCCTGATGTTTTAACTGTACTCATGTTTTAGTACTGTTTCAAATGAACATATTTAACTATCTGTTATGTTTGACCCGTTCTGCCCTGACCTGTTCTGTTTGATCTGTCTGATCTTTTCAGTCCTGATCCGTCCTGATTTGCTATGTTTGATCTGTTCCATTCTGACCTGTTTGCTCTGTTTCGATCTGTTCCGTTCTGTTCTGTCCCGTCCTGTTCTGCTCAATACTGATCTATCATGTTTTTTGATGATGTACCTGTATCTCTGACTGACATACTATTTTCGCTCAGTTCTGTCTTGTTCCGTTTCGTTGATGATATACCTGTATCTCTGGTTGACATATTGTTTCCGCTCTGTTCTGTTATGTTTTGTTCGGTTATGATTTGTTATGTTCTGATTCGTTTCGTTCTATTATGTTTTATTGTGATCCGTTCTGACCTGTTCTATTCCGACCTGTTCTATGCTGACCCGTTCTATTCTGGCCTGTTTGTCTCTGATTGATATATTGGCATCATTTATTATTCTATTTTGATTTGTTGTGCTTTGCTTCATCCTGTTCTGATTTGTTATGCCCTGCTCTGCTCTGTCCTGACCTGTTGTGTTCTGTTCTGTACGGTTATACTTGATATGGTCTGTTATGTTCTGTCTGTTCTGATCTGTGGTTTTATTTTGTTCAGTCTTTGCTTTATTCTACTGAAACTGCATTTAAAGTAGATTTATAAAACTGCTATTTCAGAAACAACTGAACTACCCTTGTGCTTTGTAAACAAGAAATGGATTTGAAACCCTTGACAGGGAACCTGTGTTACTCATTGGGCTTTTCGAAGCTCACCCCATTCCTTAACATTTTTCAGGAATGATATCTACTGGATCTGATGGCATTGATCTGTGGAGACTGGATTATTGAGGATTGAATCTGTTTAATCAGGTGAGTGATGTAATACGACTGACTTGATTGATATGTACTAGATATAGACATGGCTCATGTATTTAAACGGTACTCTAGAGATTATAGTTCTGCTCTGTTGTTATATGTCGGATTATAGATATGCTCTGAGGTTAGAATTGTTAGCTGTTGGATTTTAGACTGGCTCTGTGGTACATAACCTTACGGTGAATACATGAGTTGCATTCCCTTGACAAAAAAAAAAAAAAGTTTTAAATTCCGCTGCATTACACGTAACATGATTTCGTACTGTCCTGCTCTCCTGTTCTGTTCGGCTTCTGATTATTATGTTTTGTTCTGTACTATTCTATTTTGATTTGTTGTGCTTTGCTTCATCCTGTTTTGATATGTGGTTTTATTTTGTTTAGTCCTGCTTTATTCTACTGAAACTGCATTTAAAGTAGATTCATAAAACTGCTATTTCAGAAACAACTGAACTACCCTTGTGCTTTCTAAACAAGAAATGGATTTGAAACCCTTGACAGGGAACCTGTGTTACTCATTGGGCTTTTCGAAGCTCACCCCATTTCCTAACATTTTTCAGGAATGATATCTATTGGATCTGATGGCACTGATCTGTGGAGACTGGATTATTGAGGATTGAATCTGTTTAATCAGGTGAGTGATGTAATACGACTGACTTGACTGATATGTATTAGATATTGACATGGCTCATGGATTTAAACGGTACTCTAGAGATTATAGTTCTGCTCTGTTGTTATATGTCGGATTATAGATATGCTCTGAGGTTAGAATTGTTAGCTGTTGGATTTTAGACTGGCTCTGTGGTACATAACCTTACGGTGAATACATGAGTTGCATTACCTTGAAAAAAAAAAAAGGTTTTAAATTCCGCTGCATCTGACCCTACAGTCGGAGTGCAATTCACTGGAAAGTTCAAAAATTGCCTTCGGTTGGTCGCGTGGCGGCTGACTGGCATCACGTCCTCGACATCCGCGTAGGGTGGGGTTCGGGATGTGACATGGCTGCCATATTTGCAATCAAGTTTCTCGCAGGCCTCGAGAGTTTTATCCACTAAAGCTCCTCCACTAGTAGCGTCAATCATGCGCCTATCAATAGGTAGAAGGCCCTCATCGAAATACTGGATAAGAAGTTGCTCACTAATTTGATGATGGTTGCAGTTTGCACATAATCTCTTGAAACGTTCCCAGTATTCGTGTAGGGACTCTCCGTTGTACTGCCTTACACCACAAGTTTCTTTTCGAATGTTGGCCGCCCTTGAAGCTGGGAAATATTTCTCCAAAAACAACCTCTTCATCTCATTCCATGTGGTAATACTTCCGGAGGGTAGGTAATAGAGCCAATCCTTAGCCAAATCCTTCAAAGAAAATGGAAAAGCTCTTAATTTAATTTTCTCTTCAGTCACCCCCGTGGGCCTCATACTCTTGCATACTACATGAAACTCCTTTATATGCTTGTGAGGATCTTCACCTGCAAGGCCATGAAAAGTGGGCAAGAGATGTATTAGTTCAGATTTTAATTCAAAAGTAGTGGTAGCATCTAAAGTAGGGAACAATATACATAAGGGTTGTTGATTCAAATCAGGGGCTGCAAACTCTTTCAAAGTTCGATTTCCAGCCATTATTTCCTCCTCTTCAGAATTTCTCCGAGCTTCCTTCAACCTGCACAAAGTTCTCTTTATTTCTGGATCACACTACAAACGACCTTGATTAGAAGATCAAGTTACAGTAATAAACAATCAAGGAAGCTCTAATAAACTATGAAAAATAAATCATGAAAAATCTAGAGTAATGAAGAAAAAAATAAAAACATAAATAAAAAAATAAATAAATAAAATAAAATAAAAAAAATTCTACACTAAAACTCTTTTTTTTTTTTTTGGCAACAGAATGCCTAGATCCTCCCGAGGAGAATCTGAGTGAAAGCAGCAACCAGAGTGATAGTAGTGTGTTAGCAAACAACTCTAAGCTAGAGAGGTAGTGCTGGACGAATATCAAATCTAAAAATATTACTTTGAAGAGGACTCCAGTATACCCAATTCCTTGTTTATACCTAGAAATATTACTTTGAACAGGACAAGTGTTGGACGAAAGAATTCTGATATCCTCACGTTATGAACAAGGTATAGTTTTAGAAAATTACACCAAATTTAACACAAGGTCATGAACTCCACTTCTCTCCCTAGCGTCTTCGGCGGAAAGAACGCTACTTGTTTTTTTTTTTGGAAAACTTCAAGAATGAAATAAAATAAAATAAATAAATAAAAAAATATATTCTACGCTAAAAGAAAAAAAAATTCAGGTGAATTTTTTTTTCTTTCTTCTTTTTTTTTTGGAAAGAATTTCAAGAACGAAATAAGGATCACAAGAAGCACAAATCTATTAGAATCACTCCCTGGCAATGGTGCCAAAATTTTATGTTCTGTCGCAGGCAACCAAAAATAAATAAAACTTAAACTCCTAAAAATATATATGTAGTAGTGGAGTAAGGATCGTTCCCACGGAGAGTGTCTAGCCTAGTTTTATGTTATATGAACAAGGATGGGGGGGTTTGAGTATAACGAAAACAATTTTAAAAAAACAATTAAGGAACAATTTAAATTAAATGATCAAATTCAATTAAAAGAACAAGCATTGGTCTAAGACAACATCCACCATCAGAATTTTACAACTGATCATCGATGCAATTATATATCAATTCATACTTTAAATATTCATCGTTGGAACTATTTTTCTATCTCTCCTTAGTCATAGTTAATTAGAAAACTAATTAACCCTAACTATTAAACAACCCAAGACAAGCGCTAAAGATTTAATTTAGTAGCAGCTTTAAGAATTAGAGAGATCGATGAAGCTAAACAACGCAAGCACAAGCGATTGCATTTAATTTAGTCGAGTGTTCTTCCTAAGATCTAATAATTTCTGATGCAGCAAATCATTAAATCTTAGTTTCTTCACAAATTAGAGGAATCAAACACTTACGGATTTGATATCTAATTTAGTAGTAGATTGCACCAAATAATAAACTAGTAGGCCTCCTAGTTATTAAAAGAGACAATCATAAAAATAAGCATAGAAAAACATTCGATACTCAAAGCATAAATTGAACAATAAAAACAAATTAGATCTCATAGTTTTATTGATTTTGAGGCTTCCGTTTCCTTCGACCAATTATAAAATTTTAGCCACACAGGGCCATGATAACTTGAAAGAGAAGTTTGAGAAGAAAGGACAGAGAGAGAGAGAGAGAGAGATGTGCGCGTGTGACGACTGCTCTTAGAAGCCCTTATTAAAAATAAAATAAAGTTCTAATATAACTAGGAAAGTGGTATTTCAGTTGGAATTCTCACATTAGATCTAGAATTTCAAAAAATAAATCGTGTGGACCCGCGCATTAGAATTTTGCGCATCTAAAAACGCTCGTAGTGTAGGTGCAGCAACTTCAATCCCGATTTCGACCTTGATACAGTCCGAATCTCGCAAACCTCAAAACTTTAAAGTTGTAGAACTGTTTCTTGGATTTCCATATCATCTTGAATAATCTCAATCGGAGCTCGGATGAGAGAGTTATGTCCCGATTACAAAGTGATGTCGAAACTGTCCGAAAATCACCCAATTAGCATTTTTTGCACTTAATGCCTCCATTTGTATCCTAAATCAAAATATAAGAATAATGAGTACATTTAAGCATCAAATAAGTATAAAAGACTAAACATTAAGAGAGAAAAATATGACATTTTGCATTCTTATCAGTTTTAGACGTTTTTCCTTTTGATTGGGCTGGTAGGATCAAATTAGTGGAACCATAACCTTTTCAAATTATGCTTGGGCCCAGAGTTTTGTATTTCCTTACATAGAGGTCCTTGAAATTAATTAAATTGGAATTTCACAAAATTACTATTTTGCCCTTGGGCTTAAAAAATTTTAAATAGAAAACGAATAAAAATATGAAGAGGCGTATACCCAAGGTTTTTGGATGTTCTAGACTCAACGGCGAGGTCCGTTTAGATGTTTGAGCATTCGGAGTTGGTCCCACATAAACATGTGAAATGATGAAAATACCTTTGATGATTAAATGGATAATTTTAATGCTAATTAAAATTTGGAAAGGGCTAGTCTAAGATTTTTGAATGCTTTGAACCCTAGTACAATGTCAGATTAAAAAAATTGGAACCTGGTGATGGTCTACCTAAATTAGTAAAATGATAATTTTAACCCTAGAGTTAGATTAAACAATTAATTTCCTAATTAAAATCTGGAAGGGTTGCTACAAAGGTTTTTGGATTCCTTGAATCCAATTACGATGTTAGGTTATGATGTTAGGTTAGGTAAATGACTAACTGAATTTCGAAAAGGGTGTTTCTAAGGCTTTTGGATGCCAAAAATCCAAATATAATATCTAAATTAGAAAATTTGGACATGGCGTTGGCTTGATATGAATGTGTAAAATTACGATAATGCCCCTAGGCATCAAATATATATCGAAAGGGTAAATTGATATTTAAGAAAACCCACTTTAGGGTTTTTGGACCTTCTATATTTGTGCTTAAGATTTATTTTGTACTATCCCGACCCGGGATATGGCACATATACCGAGGTAGACCCGATCGAGTAGAATAACACTAGTTGTAAACTGAGCTGTTAAAGCTCTATATCATGTTATCATAGGGACTGAATGGTATTGGAATGTGAACGGTTCATTTTTATAGACATTGTCGGGTGATACCCGAGCAACCCAAAACCCAGCCTCGTAATGCATGTACGCACATATTTTCATGCATGTGAACGTTTGCATGCATGCGTAGCTTAAGTAAAACGAGTGTATGCATATGCTATTAGAACTGGTTATATATGTATACGTGTGGATATATATGGACGTACAAATAATGTATAAATATATGTATATGTGTATATATATGTATAAATATTGTATAGTATATATGTATGTATATTAAATAAAAAGAAAATAAAAAGGAAAAGGGGAGGAAAGTGGGACTGTTGTGTGTGTGTGCTTAGTGAAACAGTGTGTGTGTATCACTGTGTTTGGCTGTGTGTGGCTGTGTGTATGTCACTGTGTGTGTGTGTGTTGTGTGACTGTGGTGAAGGCAGCAAGGCTGCCGACACCAAGGTGCAAGTGGGAGTGTATATATATTATGTATCCTTTGTGTAAGTGGTGCGTGGACGGTAGAGGATGAATGAGCGGTATAGAGGCAGTCAAATAAGGTTGCAAGAAAGGAAGGAAGTGAGAGAAATTGTAGGCGCTGAAGAGAGAAAATTCCCTATAAATACCGAGGTCTGATTTGAAAAAATCAGAAGTAGAAAGGAAGAAACCAAAGAAACTGAGAGTGTTCTGAGATTCAAAAGTGAAGGAAAAGAAGAAGAACCGAAAGAAAAGGAGGGGGAAACTGCGAGCGAAAAGCTCACATGGGTAAGAGAAGATCAAGTTCTATTTTCTTATTTCATGTTATTTCGTTTAGTTTTAAATATAGGACCTTGATAAGAATGAAAAATGGTGATGATAGGAACAAACCGTAGTTCATTTGGCTTAGAAATGAGAGAGAAAACCCTAGTTGCAGGTTTAGGGTGATAATTCGGGTTCATGGATTTTATGTTTGAAACTTTTTTTTAAGTTTAGAAAAATATCCTCAAAGATGCAGAAACACATTAGAATTAAAATGGGGATAAAACTAGTAGAGAAACAGTCAAAAAATTTCAAAGAAATAGTCCACCGAAAAACCGTGTTCTCACAGTAAAACCTATATTCAAACAGTTAGGGTCACTTATATCAAAAACTGAGCTTGGATAGAGATTCCTCATGAAAAATGGGAGAGGACTGCATTGGATTTGACGTAAAAAGTGATCGGGACTAGGTTTCTATCACCGGAGAAGGTGACGGAACCCTACTGGTTCTCACCAGAAAGTCGTGGGGAAGATGGTGATGGTGTTGGGCCAAACGACGTCGCATAGGGGCTTGAAGCCTCGAAACTACATCGTTTCGATTTAGGGTTTTTAAATTTTAAAGGGGAAGGGGGCTGTTTGGTCACGGGCGTAGGGAATGAATGGGATTTGAAATCAGGGATTTGGGGATACCTTATTCACGAATAATTGGCTTAGCCACTATTTGGTTTTAAAATAAGGAGAAAAAAATAACGGGGGCTGCTGCCCTCGAGACTCGAACAGGGAACCAAGGGAAAGAGAGTGAGGCGCGTAACCAAGTTGATAGGACAATCCCATGTCAACTAAATCCCACAAATATATATATATATATTATACATAAATTATATTAAATAAATGAAATTAAATAATGACGAAATAGTTCTATGTCCAAATTGAACAAATTATTAGTGTGTTTTTACTATCTTGGGCCTTCTGAGACCAATGGTGAGGTCCGTGTCGTGAGACAAGGTCCTAAAAAATAGAGACCCATAAAAATACTAAAATGACCGAAATACCCCTAAGTCAAAAAGTAGTCAAACGGACTCCGATTAAAATAAAAAAAAATAGTAAATTTTTATTATTTCTAGCATTTCGGACTCAACCATGGAGTTTGATTTGCAAAAAGATGTCTCGAGAAGTAAGAACCCGTAAAAATACTAAAATGACCAAAATGCCCCTATTGCTACTCGAACCCAAATGGAATTCCGCGAAAGCCTAAATTGACTTTCTTCGGCATTTCGGACACAATGGTAGAGTCTAAATTATTATTAGAGATACTTATGATAGCAAGGCATAAAATTTGATGAATAACATTAATTCTGAGACGGATCTATTGACATATAGGGAACTCGAAAAGGAAAGTCAAACTCACAGAATACTGACCTAGGACTGCATTTAAAGGTAAGTAAATTCACTTTGTCTTTCATATGGTGTTTCCAAGCCAAGTTATTCTACTTTACTGCCAAATTTGTATTCATGAACACACCAGATATTCTTGTTTTCCACAATGTGATATCGACCTATCTTGTGGACATTGATTGACTGTTATATCATTGTTATCATGTTGAACCATGCCTTGAAAGGCCTACTGATATATTTCACTGTATACTTGATATTCCATTTTTATTTTCTATGGAATCACATATGATCATAATATGTTTATATACCAGAATTGTGCTCAGACACAATATCCATCTGATGCTTTCTGATACACTGGAGACCTACGGGTCAAGTTCGTGAAGGGACATATGGCAATGCATTGGAATTCACTGGGGGGGTATGCCGGGCCCCAAAAGACCGAGGGTGTGCTAAGCCCTGACACAGAATAAATGCATCTCTTATATGATTGTTTTGACTACGACTGTTGAGTTACACTATCCCTTATGATTTATCTTGTATTGAGAGACATTTCCTTATTGATTTGATTGTGATCGGTTTATTATGGCAATACATTCTTATTGTTATATTATCATTGAGAGTTCCATGTTGATATTATACCATTACTCCTGATTGTACATTGTGACCCATTATTCATTGGTCGTTATGACAATTATTCTCATTGGCTATCACAACATCTCTTTTCTTATGATTGGCTATCATATTCTCATTCATGGATTCATATTCTTTTATGATCACCAATAACATTGTTGGAGATCTGTAGTTACTTGCTGAGCTTTTGTAGCTTATTCCACCTTACTTACCACTTTTCAGGTAGTGAAGCTGCAAGACCCCAGTAGAAGTCTGAGAGCGTAGGAGGATATTTTAAGGAAATGTACCAGTTTGTGCTTTAGTTCTCCCATGTATTCACCACCCACGGGTACTGGTTATGTATGGTTCTTATTTTGTTTATTATAGAACCATATTATGTATTGTAAAGACTTCCGCTGATCATTGTATTGAAAAGACTACTGTTGATTTTATTATTGATAAGACTTTTGCTTATTATTGTTTTAAATTTTTAGTACATTGCATATTAGTACTATAATACAGAAATGGAAAAAATAGGGACGGCTTTAGGGTCGGCCCCGCGACACGAGATCCGCATAGGGTGGGTTTCAAGTCGTGACACATTTTATGAGATAGTGTCTCAATAGGCGTGAAACTAGTGTAGGTAAAATTATGAAAAGTACCTTTAGGGTCTTAAAAGACATTTAACTGATACGAAGTCTTCGAGATAGGACTTATTTAGGGTTTTTAAAGTCCATGAATCCAATTTTAGTATCCGTTTGAGGAAGTAGACACTCTATGTATAGTTTATAGTATGATTGACCTTAAAGAGCTTATGGAACTGAACTCAAACCGAAGTATTATGGGTCAGGGTGGTCCTGAGAGTTAAATTATGAACTCATAAGATACTCAGTGTTTAAACACGAAGAACTTAAGTAGTATACCCTCACACTTACTCATTGATTGACTACTAGCATATGCTTATTATGGGATCTTTATAGTTTGACTATCGTAGATGTTATACTATGCCTATTATCATGTATATGCCTACTATGGATGCAATGATGCATGGGTTCGATTATTTTATTCCTTGAGATGCTTGAATGGATGCTTTGAATATGCATATGGGTTTGATGTGTTACATTTTGCACGAAGACATAATGAGATCAGATAGAATATTTGTAGATGAATTGTGATCATCATTTTCACCCGAATTTTTATGATTGGGATAGAGTTTCTCTTTCGGCCGAGCTGAAATCCCGTACGGGAGGTTGCCTGGTCTTATTAGGTTAGTAGCTCATGAACGACACCTTGGGTATTGAGTTTGTAGACTCAAAGGTTTAGGATGGGCTTATTGGGAGTTCTGTGTATGTTAAAAAAAAACGATATCATAAAGCATTGCATAATGCATTCATAAAATTGTATACGCATAGAGCATGGGTGTGTTGCATTGATTGTTTTGATATATGATATATACTTGATCTTAAAAATGTGCGATGGATCGCATACATTAGATATATAGTATTGTTGATATTTCGTTGAACAAGAAATGATGTTCGTTGTGGGACAGGTATATTTAAATGTTTAGTAATACTATATTGTTCATTTTTTGCTATTATGGAACATTGTATTATATCATGCTCTATTAATTAGTGAATCTATACTT
This sequence comes from Nyssa sinensis, assembly GCA_008638375.1. NCBI lineage: Eukaryota > Viridiplantae > Streptophyta > Magnoliopsida > Cornales > Nyssaceae > Nyssa > Nyssa sinensis. The sequence continues at coordinate 21,898,238 of CM018032.1, forward strand.
GTGGATTGTTATATGATGCTTGTTGGGTGCCTGTGTTGCATACTGGTCATTAGGGATTATTCTCTTCGGATTTGTATTAGTTTTTGCACACTTACTTGCTTGTGTATTTTGAAAAACCTTACTAAACATTATGGCTCACTCTTGGTGTTTATTGGAATGACAGAAATTAGATTTGTATACGACAACTGCAGGATTGATCTCAGATATAAAATGGATTAAGACTGCACTAATGCTCATTTGTACATGGGTGTTTGTACCATTTTATTAATTTCACTATATTTATATGCTTATAACAGTGGGCTGTGTAGAGTCAGCATTGAATAGTGTGACCACATCATATATTTTGTATATCATTGGTAAACGTCTATTGTATAGTTGAACCTATGTATATATATATATATGTGTGTGCGTGTGTGTGGAATTAAAACCTTAACTCAAGTAGGAATAAAAGACTTGAGCACTACAAAACACCTAAGAGAATGTTGTCTATAATAGCCTTTCCCTCAATAAGAGCAGTCACATTCCACTTCTTCGAAAGCTTGCTTTACTTGAAAAATAACCATTACAAAAAAGCTGTCTTTTGTGATGTCGATGAATTTATCGCAAATGGTAGTGTATTAAAGAGAGGCGTCGCAAATTGGTTCTTTAAATTCATCACAAAAGGTTGACTATATATTACAAGAATTATTGGCAGTGTGGTATATGCGTTGCAAATAGGTTTTGGATTATTAACGACACCTTAGAGACGTGACAAATAAGTGAAATATTATTAACTATGTGTAATAGGCGTCATAAATAGTGGAATTTAATGACACAACTCCATTTCCTCCCTTTCTCGCCTTAAATTTCCCCAATCCCTTTCTCGTCATAAATAGTGGAATTTAACAATACACAAGGCCTTGTTTGGGTTTAAAGAAAACATGATAGCTTTTATCTCACTTATCTCAACATGAGTTGGTTGGTTAGGAACTACTGAAGGCTACAAGTTCTGTAGTCGCAGGTACTCTTTTAGTTTGCTCACAGCCTGCCCATGTTTTAATTGACACTGGATCTACACATTCATTTATATCCCCTACATATGCTACTAGATTGAATATAGTGACACAACCCCTAGGATATTTACTGAATGTTTCTATACCATCGGGGAAATCATTGTTGGAGGATACCATGTATAGGAATTGTAGGATACAGATTGGGGATACATATTTATTGCTGACCTTATACCATTGGGAATTTGTGGGTTCGATGTTATCCTTGGAATGGACTGGTTGGCCGCAAACCACGCTACGATAGACTGTGTGGCCAAGCGAGTTCTCATACAGAACCCTAGATTTTCGACAGTTGATTTTCAGGGGACAAGGGTGGCTTCCCCACCCTACTTTGTTTCCTCTATGCAAGCTAAATGTGTGCTGATGACTTGCATAATTTAGAATATTTTATCACTCCTTAACTTTAAACTTTAGTCTAATTTTATTTATTTTCTAGTTGATTTTAGGCTTCATTGTCATCATTTAAATTTTATTTCAGATTTGAAGAAAAAGTCCCACATTGGAAGATAACATAATAGTTAGGGCGCAAGGGAAGGAAATAAAAAGAAAAGAACAGTGACAGCTAAAAAAAAAAGAGGAAAAAAGAAAAGAAAGTGGAGGATAAGACGCTGAAGAGGGTTGCGTAGGGCGCAAGTGAGGAAAGAATAAAAAGGAAAAAAGGCGGCGCAGCAAGAAGCAGCCAGGGTGGAAGTGAATAAAGAAAAAGAAAAACAAAGCGGTGCAAGTGAACAAAGAAAGAAAAAAAAAGCTAGCAGCCCAAGAAGACAAAGGAAGAAAAAAAAGAGGGAAAGAAAGTTGCGTAAGCATGAGAAAGAAAAGAAAAGAAAAGGCTGTGCGGCTGGGCGTTGAAAAGAGAAAAGAAAGAAAAGAAACCAGTGGCTGGGCAAAAGCAAGGCTGCGTAAGCATGAGAAAGAAAAGAAAAGAAAAGGCTGTGCGGCTGGGCGTTGAAAAGAGAAAAGAAAGAAAAGAAACCAGTGGCTGGGCAAAAGCAAGGCCACAACGCTTGCGGCAGAAAGAAAAAAGAAAGAAAAAGGCATCGCTGGGCAGAATATAAAAACAAAAGAAAAAGACGGAAGGTGGAATAGGAAAAGAAGAAGAAAAAAAAAAAAGAACAACGGCTTGGAAGGGAGAACACTATTGCGGCAAAAAGTATTTTTTCGTGTTCATTTACTTCTGTTCCTCTTAGAGAGAAAATAATGGTGAATTCATTTATGTTGAATTTAATTTTTAGCATGAACTAAATTTCTTTATTCTAGGAAAATGATGTAATCTAGTCTCGAATTATGCTTACTTTTCTATGCTAATTTGAAGTAATTTTCTTTCATATTTGTCTGATTTATTCTGAGCTTATTACTTCTAATTAACTGGCCACTAATTAGATGATTTTGATCTTGTGATTTGCTATCGAAAGAGGGACTCATAGGATAGACCTTGGATATTTCAGCATAGGTAAATATAGAGATCGAAAGACTTGTATGAACTTATGTAGTATTAAAATCATTGGTCTTATTGCTTTCTTGGTTTTATTAATTTGCATACTCTTGTGTAAAATGATGAATAATAATAGTTTCCAATTGACTATCGAAAGAGGCTTTTGGATGAATTGAAGATTTGCTAACAAACATAGAGAATTAAATTCAATTAGTTAGATGAGTAAAACATATTAAAGGATTAGGTGAAATCAATTTCCTAGAAGTTTTCTTTCCCATTAATTTGATTTTCGAACATCATCTTTCTTTTCCTTTGAGTATTTTCTTTGAATTGATTTTATTTTAAATTGCAATTACAAAAATCATAGTGACTTTTCTAAATAAAGTCGAAATTAGTACAATTTTGGTATTTGATAAAAGTAAGTTACCAATCCCTGAGGACGATACTATTCTCATCACTTTACTATAAAATTACGATATTGTGCACTTGCAATTTTGCACCGATCATCTACTCTGCAAGGGATGCCACGGTTTCTTATATAGTGTAGAAGACACTGACTCTCAATAGCTTGAGTTAGAAAAGATTCCCATTGCTGGGGAATTCTCTGAGGTATTTGTGGATAATCTTCCAAGGATGCTTATAGACAGGGAGATTGAGTTTTGCATCGACATACTGTTAGGCACCACACCGTTATCCAAGACACCTTACAAGATGACATCGGTAGAACTGAAGGAGCTGAAGCTCTAATTGCATGAATTATTGGACAAGGGTTTCATACGGCCCAGCTCGTCACCATGGGGTGCACTTGTATTGTTCGTTAAGAAGAAAGATAGAGCCATGAGACTGTGTATTGACTATTGTGAGTTGAACAAAGTTACCATCGGGAACAGATATCCACTGCCCAGAGTAGATGATCTGTTCGACTAGTTGAGAGGGGCTCAAGTATTCTCGAAGATTGACCTGAGGTCTGGTTACCACCAGCTGAAGGTCAGACTCGTTGACATTTAGAAGACGACATTTAAGACACGGTATGAACATTAAGAGTTTCTCGTTATGCCATTTGGTGTGACCAATGCCCCAACCGCATTCATGGACACGATGAACAGAGTGTTCAAGCCGTACTTGGACGACTTCGTGATTGTGTTCATAGACGATATATTGGTTTACTCCAAGAACCAGGAGGAACACGAGGTACATCTATAGAGGGTTCTACAGAAGTTAGGGGAGCAAAAGCTGTACGCCAAGCTGAAGAAGTGTGAGTTCTGGCTCCCTAGCATAGCATTTATAGGACACGTGATAAGCAAGGAGGGAATCTCTATCGATTCCCAAAAATTGAGGCAATCATGAATTGGCCTCAACCCACTAGTGTCACAGAAGTGCGGAGTTTTATGGGGTTAGTAGGCTACTATAGGAGATTTTTCAGGGACTTCTCTAAGATAGCTACGCCTATCACCCAGTTGATCAGGAAGGGCGTTCCTTTTGTTTGGACAAAGGAGCAAGAGAGAAGCTTCCAAGAGCTGAAGAATCGACTAGTTACAGCTTTGATATTGACAGTACTAGATGGAACCGAGGGATTTGTGATCTATAGTGATGCCTCACTCAAGGGCTTGGGATGTGTGTTGATGCAGAATGGAAAGGTAGTAGCATATGCTTCACGACAGTTGAGACCACATGAGGGAAACTACCCGACACACGACCTCGATTTAGCAGCCATTGTCTTCGCCTTGAAGATATGGAGGCATTACTTATATGGAACCACATGCGAGATCTTTGTTGACCATAAGAGTTTTAAGTATCTGTTTACACAGAAGGATCTCAACATGAGACAACGCCGTTGGTTAGAGTTGTTGAAAGACTACGAGCTCAGCATACAGTACCACCCAGGGAAGGCAAACATGGTAGCTGATGCTCTTAGTAGCAAGTCATCAGGAAGTTTAGCTTGCCTGTTGACCGTATAGACAGAGATACTAAAAGACTTGGAGGATATGGAGATAGAGATAGTTCTGCCCAGCTCTGAGGCAATGTGTGCCAACATCACAGTTAGTTTGTTGATTGTGGACAGGATCAGAGAGCAGTAGACTCAGGATGAGAAGCTGGCTAAGCTTCGTTAGGAGGCTGAGACAGGCATAGACTCTAAGTTTTCAGTGCGAGAAGGGATGTTATGCTATCAGAGCAGAATCTGCGTACCTGATGTGCTAGAGCTCAGAAGGGAGATCCTTGATGAGTCATATAGTTTGAGATTCGCCTTGCATCCAGAGAGCACCAAGATGTATCACAATGTTAGAAGCACTTATTGGTGGTCCGGGATGAAGCGTGACATAGTTGAGTACATAGCACGATGTGCCAAGTGCCAGCAGATCAAAGTAGAACATCAAAAGCCTGGGGGACTCCTGCAGTCGCTACCTATACCTGATTAGAAGTGGGAACACATTACGATGCACTTCGTGTAAGGGTTGCCAAAGACATCAAAAGAGAGTGATTCTATTTGGGTCATTGTGAATAGATTGACCAAGACAGCTAATTTCCTGGCAACCAAGATGACACAAACCTTACGGCGACTAGCCGAGTTGTACATCAGAGAGATTGTTAGACTTCATAGAGTTCTGATATCGATCATATATGACCAGGATCCATGCTTTGTATCATGATTTTGGAAGGGTTACAACAAGCTATGGGCACGGAACTGAGTCTCAGCACTGTGTATCATCCCAAGACTGACGGACAGCCAAAGAAAACGATACATACTCTAGAGGACATGTTATGGTTCTGTGAAATATACTTCAAGGGGAGTTGGGAAGATCAGTTGCCACTGGTAGAATTCACATACAATAATAGCTATCAAGCTAGTATTGGTATGGTGCCATATGAAGCATTATACGACAGGAAGTGTCGATCACCACTGTGTTGGACAGAGGTGGGTGAGAGGAAGCTTTATGGGCCAGAGATAGTGGAACAGACTACAGGGAAGATACAGTTGATCAAACATCATTTACTAGCGACTTAGAGCAAACATAAGAGCTATGCAAATGCTCACAGACGAGAGTTAGAGTTCACAGTAGGCGATTACGTGTTCTTGAAGGTGTCACCCATGAAGGATGTAGTGAGATTTGGCAAGCGGGGAAAGCTAGGGCCGAGATACATTGGACCATTCAGGATCATGAGAAGGGTTAGGCCAGTAGCCTACCAGCTTGCTTTACCTTCAGAGTTAGCACATGTACATGATGTATTTTGTGTCTCGATGTTGAGAAAGTGTATACAGAGTGCATATCAAGTGGTTGAGCACGAGCCTTTAGACGTCCAGGAGAACTTATGTTACATAGAGTATCTAGTGTAGATTTTGGATCGTCAAGATCAGGTTCTACGAAACAAGACTATTCCTTTAGTCAAGGTTTTGTGGAGGAATCATTAGATAGAGGAAGCTACTTGGGAGCGAGAAGACGACATGCGCGCCAAGTATCCTTAGTTATTTTCTTTGTAGTATGTACTAAATTTGGGGAAAAACTTATTTTTAAAGGGGAAAAATGTAATATCCCGACCTAAGATATGGCACGTAAATCGAGGTAGACCTGGTCGAGTAGTGTAATACTGGTTGTAACCTGAGCTGTTAAGGATCTATATCATGATATCATATAGACTGAACGATTTTGGAATGTGAACGATTTATTTTGTACTGTTAGTGTCGGGCGACACCTGAGCAACCTAGGACCGAGCCACGTAATACGTGCCCACACGTATTCCCATGCATATATACGTTTGCATATATGTGTAGCCCATTAAATATAAGTGTATGTATATACTTATAGAAATTAGTATATATGTGTATATATGGATATATGTTGATGTATAAGTGAGGTATAAATATACGTATATATATACGGTAGTGTATAATATATATATGTGTGTGTGTATTAAAATGGAAATACAAGAAGGAAAAGGGGGCTGCCATGCATGCTGCATGGCAGTGTGCATGTGTGCAGCATGCCATGTGTGTGTAGCTAGTGTGTGTTGTGTGTGTATGGGCTGCTGATTACACCCAAAGAATAACGCGGTAGTTGTAGTGTAGCTTTGGGGTGTCGATTCCACAGGGAGACTAAATTAAAAGAATAATAAACAGAATTTCTGAAACTACAGAAGTATTAGACGGTTAATGAGAAAATAAAATATAAAAAGTGATTTTGAATGCAACTAAAAATTAAACAAATTAATTAATGGAAAAAAATATTCAAATTTAACGAACAGTAGAGTTTCGGGAATCCCTTGCACATAACTGGTATTTTAATTATTTTTAATTTACTGTTAACTCAATTGAGAATTTAAATTCCAAATATCTCAATCGGAAGATATAAAAATTATAAACCAAAATTAAACTGAAAATAACTCTGTGAAAAATCATTCAACACTTTTAAATCCCCCAAATTAATATTCACATTAAGAAAATCCAACGACGACAATATACCCAACCAGTAATATTGCAGCAGAGAATTAAATTAATATAAATAACTAATTGTTCCAAAAATAATCAAAACATGAATCCATTCGATAGAAAAAGCATGACTGAATCTATAAACGGACTAAACCCTTTAATTATTCAGAAAATAAAATCCAACAATTAATTATGAATGATCATCAAAGAATTTAACAAGTGAAAACCACGTACAGGAATCAAAAATAAATTAAAATAATCATCTATGATGCAAGTTCATTCCTAACTCTACTTGAAAATTTAGTTACCCATGTATAGGGCGGATAACATAAATTTCACGGATAACAATCGAGCCATGGAGTAGCTGCACTGATGTTTTCTTCTTCTCTGCGCCGCACAGTGCATAAGCTCCCTCTCTGTTCACTCTTCTGTCACCGTCCCTGTTCTCTCTATATTTTCCTCTTTAATTAGCCCTAAAAAAAAAAAACACCTTCGCACTGGCCTGGGCCCACTTAAGCCTTACTTGATTCAGTCGCGCCATTTAGCCAAGGCCACACAACCGCATGCCCAACAGCCGCATGGGCCCCAGCGCCTCGCGCATGGTCTTTGCGCCTGCTTCAACGCCACACCGAACTGAGCCTCAGCCCCTTTTTGATTCGGCCCACTTGGGCCCCACAACAACACCAAACTGCCCAAGCCGCAACGCAGCAGGCCAGTGTGCACAGCCAAGCTTATTTTTATTCAAGCCCAATGCCTATTGCATCCAACAGGGCCCCACACAATGGCTGCCACCTCACGGCCTTACACCAGGCCCCACATCAGCCCACTTTTGACTTCAATTGATCTCATTTCTTTCCTTTTAAACTTGGTCAGCCGTCCAAGCCTGGGCCCCACACATATGCAGCAAGCCTTGGTCAGCCGCACCCAACCACACTGCTTCATTTCTTCTTTTCTTCTAACTTGGCTGCCAATTGCTTCTTTCCAAGCCTGCCTTGACGCTAGCTCAACCATCATATGGACCCCTCAGATTCAGCCCCCATGTGGCTCCAATTTCTCTCTACAGCTAGCTTCATGCGTGGACCCCACCACAAGTCAAAGCTCACTGTTTCTTTATTTCCATTGCCTTTCTTTTGCTTCTATCTTTTTGCACTATAACAGCTTCCAAGCCAAGCCGCTGCTGCTGGGTTTCTTTTTATCCGAAGCATCTGGGATGGATCTTGGCCCCTTGTCCTGATTAACTGCTTCAAGAAATTGAAACTCACGGCCTAATGAACAGGATGTCCGGCCCAAGATGAATGAGTCCGATTCAATTAAGTGCAATGTAACTGCCATTAAAATAAAGTTAAATAAATAATCTGAATAATAAAGCTCCAAAAATATTAAGTGTGAATCACAAATACGAATTGTCTTTAGCCAATAATTATTGCAAAATTTGAGATTTAAAATCTATGAAGTAACGCTCAAACCAATCTCATTGTCAATAGAAATTAAATTTAATAAAATCAATTGAAGCCCAACATTTCTATTCATAATTCTAACAATTTTAATCAAATAATAGGACATTTAGAGTGCACTTTTGCGCACTCATCAGCTGCCGACACAAGAAAGGCAAGTGGTGAGCAATATATATATATATATATATATATATACACACACACACATAGGCATAACTTAGACGTGGAGGATGGAGAAGGGAAGGCCAGTGAAAAGCAATTCATTATGGCTGTAAAAAAGGGAAGAAGTAAGAGAAATAGTGGGTGCAGCAAGTGGCCATGAGAGGGAGATTTTGCCTATAAATACCAAGGTGTGTTTTGAGAGAAATCAGAAAAGAAAAAAGGAAACCTAGAAGCTGAGAGCTTTTTCGATATTCAGAAGTGAAGGAGAAAAAGAAAACCAAGAGAAAATAAGGGGGAAACAGTGAGCCAAAAGCTCACACGGGTAAGTGGAGCTCATTTATGTTTTTCATGATTCATGTATATTCATTCAATTTTAGATGTAGGGTCTTGAAGGGTCTGAAAAATGGGTTAATTAGGAAAAAGAATTAGAAGAAATGATGCAAAACTGAGAGAGAAATTTGCATTTACAAATTAGGTAGGATAATCGGGTTTTATAATTTTGTTGCTTTAAATCTTGTTTAAATGATGGGAAATTGTCCCTAAGTGGTGCAGAAACACATTAGAAGAAAATTGAGTGAAAAATAGTGACTTAACAATCACAAAATTGAAAGGGAAGGCTTGGCCAGAGAATCAGCCGGAGTTATTATTCTCTCTATTCAAAGGGTTAGAGTGACCCAAATGAGAAACAAAGATTGGATACATGACCCTCATGAAAAACTAAAGAAAATTGCATTGAGTTTAGGGCTAAAAATTGATCGAAAAAAAGTTACCGTCACCAAAGAAGGTGACGGAACCCTACTGTTGTGTCATTGGAAAAACGAGGGTGACAGTGAACAGTGAGATTTAAAACGGTGTCATGTCGTGTTGTGTGGAGTCGAAACTACGCCGTTTTAGTTTAATCTTGTTTTAAATATATGTTAATTACGGTCTGTTTGGCTATGGGGTTATGAGATACGAATTGGGCTATTAGTTAGGACAGGGTTATCTTATCCCTATTTCTACCTTGTACGTTGTTTGGGTTAGGGATATTTAGGAAAAAATACGTGCAAGGGTTGTTGCCCCCGCGAATTGAACCCTAGACCTAGGGCAAAGGAGGCACACACGGACCACTGAGCCACGGCTTCTTGTGTGGTCATATATTCACCAAATATATATATATATATATATATATATATATATATCCACTGAGCCACGGCTTCTTGTGTGGTCATATATTCACCAAATATATATATATATATATTATATAATTAATGAATTAAATAAATCAAATAATTAAATTAAATAAAGATAATTGATACGTAGTCCAAATTGAGTAAATGATTAGTGTTTTTTTTTATGTAACATACATTCTAAGGCCAATGGAAGGGTCCATTTTATGAGACGGAGCCCCGAAAAATAAAGACCCATAGAAATGCTAAATGACCAAAATACCTTTATTAATGCCCAAACCCAAATGGAATTCTGCGAAAGCCTAAACCGACTTTCTTTGGCATTCCGGACTCAATAGTAGAGTCTGAATTAGTGAAAGAGATACTTATAATAACAAGGCATAAAATTTGATGAATAACATTAAAATTGAGACGTATTTACTGATGTATAAGGGACTCAAAAGGAAAGGGCAAAAGCACTGGATACTAATCTAGGAACGCATTTAGAGGTAAGTAAAACCTATTATTTTCTATGTGATATTTCCAAACCAAGATTATTTCATTACTGCCGAACTTGTACTATTGAACGTACCTGATATTATTATTTTTCATAATGTGATATTGTTCTATCTTATGGACACTGATTGACTGCTATATCATTGTTATCATGTTATACCATGCCTTGAAAGGCCTACTGTTATGTCTTTACTGAATATATGATATTCCATTTTTATACTCTTATGGAATCACGAATAAATCATGATATGTTTATGTATACCGAATTTGTGCTCAGTCACAATATCCATCTGATGCTTTCTGATCTACTGGAGACCTACGGGTCTAGTTCGTGAACGGACACATGGAAATTCATTAGAGTTGTGTTTGATTGGAGTTTCCATTGGGGAGTATGCCGGGCCCCAAAAGATCGAGGGCGTGTTGAACCCTGAAACAATGTAAATGCATCTCTTATATGATTGATATGACTACGATTGTTGAATGACACTATTCCCTATGCTTTATCTTATACTGAGCGAACATTCTTTATTGAATTGATTGTGATCGATTTATTATGGCAATACATTCATGTTGATACATTGTTATTGAGAGTTCCATGTAATGTTATATCCATTACTCCTAATTGAATATTGTAACCCCACTGTTCATTGGCCATTATGGCAATTGTTCTCATTGGCTATCATAGCATCTTATTTCTTATAATTGGCTATCATATTCTTATTCATGGATTCATATTATTTTATGATTACCGATACTAGTGTCGGAGATGAAAATTTACTTGTTGAGCTTTTGAAGCTCATTCCATATTACTCACCATTTTTCAGGTAGTGATGCTGCAAGACCCCAATAGGAGTCTAAGAGCGTAGGAGGATATTTTGAGGAAATGTACCAATCTATGATGTAGTTCTTCCATGTATTCACCACCCACGGGTGCTGGTTATGTTTAGTTCTTGAATGGACAATTGTAGTACCATATGATATATTACAGACTTCCGTTGAGTATTGTATTGAAATGACTTTCGCTTATTATTATTTTAAATTTTTAGTATATTGCACATTATTACTATGATACAAGAATGAAAAAAGTAAGGACGGCCTTAGGGTTAGCCCCACGACATGAGATCCGCATAGGGTGGGTTTCGGGTCGTGATAGGGCTACTACAACATTATCCAGTATTGGCAGACTGCAATTGATCTCATCAGTTTTCTTTGCTATTCAAATCTACTAGAGTAGTATGTTTATTCTTGCTAAAAGGGTTCTCAAAGAAGTTAAAAGTGTCATAAGTGCCTTTTGATGGCCAAGATTAGAACTCAATGACAATGCTATGAAAGTTTCTTTGGGTAAGCATTTGTAACATAAAGAGAGAAAGAAGCTTGGGCATAAGAGGTTAGTTGATGTGTACCTTTTTTTAGGAAAGATAATAAAATCAATGGTAAATTACACTGAATTCTCTTGAGTGTTTTGATAGTTACATTGACCTCTCTTACTTTACCTGAAAAATTATAAATACTTTCCTCCAGTCAATTTTTTTTTTTTTTCAAAATGACAAAATTGCCGCTTTCACATTTTTTTTATACACTTTTGTCCAAATTTTTCTATTTTTTTTCATTTTCAAATAAATATTGAGTAAGACCTTAAATTTATTTCTATATTAAATGAAAATAAGTTATTTACCTTAAATTTATTTTTATATAAAATAAAAAATTCTTTAAAAAAAGTTAGGAAAAATTAGTCAAAATTGAAAAAATGCACAAAAAAAAAATAACATAAAATAAAATTGAAAGGGGTAGTTTTCTCATTTTGAAAAAAAATTGACTGTATGAGAGTATTTATAGTTTGTCAATAAAAGTAAGATAGGTTAGTATAATTTCAGAAACCTCAGGAAAATTCAATGTAATTGTTAGAAACCTTATGAGAGGTTAATATAATTTATCCTAAAATAAAATAGGAAAATAGGCAAGAAACTCACTTTGAGAGGAGTGAAATCCTCTTGTAGACTCAATTTGAGGAGAACCACACCTTCAAAACCTTCACATGAAAGTTAATCGAATACTCGGATGACTTTTTCATTCACAATAGGTTCTTTAAATATAAGAAGATAATAACTAACAATGATTCCATTACCTTGACAAATATTAACCATGACTCCACTGTCTTGATAACTACCTAAGAAACCCATTAACACCCTACCACTATTTCGTTCACTAAATAACCTCTTACTAACTAACTAAAATACATTATATATTTATAAATTCAAAATAGGCACGTATCATTCTATCCCTCTTACAATGTTCTTGTCCTCAAGGTCAATACAAAATATCCACCAAGATCCCAAATTTTAGCAGATACGGTTTTATTAATCAAATACATCACCAAATAAGTCTCGTAGCATCCTTCGCTTTCAAAAATAGTTCTTGAGATTTTTTCAATCTTGCTTTCTAAATATGCTGCTATCATACCTTCAGCTACCAATGATTCTTCTAATTGAAGATCAACTTTATTGATATCCAACTTTTCATTGTTGCAATATGATTATTGAGTTTTTTTTCAAATCTGTTGTTGATCGAAGCCCTTTTGGAAGTGTTGAGTTCCTTCTATAACAATCTTGATCGGCTTTCTGGCATATTCTTGTGTAGTACTGTGATCTCCTTGATATTATTTTGTATCAATTTGAAGATCTTTTGTGGTATTGACATTGCTCAAAAATGTTGATTCTAATTCCAATTGATGCATACCTTTTTTAGGAAATATAATAAAATAAAATACGAAAAGAAAGAGTAGGGAAGAAACCCACTTTGAAGGAGACAAAATCTTCTTACAGGTTCAATTCGAGGACAACCAGACCTCCAAAACCTTCACATGAAAGTTAATAAAATATTCGGTTATCTTTTTAATTCATAATAAATTCTTTAAATACAAGGAGATAATAACTAATAATGACATGGCTTCATTACCTTGACAACTACCAACGATAACTCCACTATCTTGATTAGTACCTAGAAACCACTAACACCCTATCACTATCCCATTCACTAAATAACCTCTTATTAATTAATCAAAAAAACATTATATATTTTTAATAATATATTTATAAATTAAAAATAGACGCATATCTTTAGTTGACTGGAACAAGTTTGCCAAGGCTAAACACATTTGGAACTTGCTGAATGACAAAGAAAAACTCTGGATCAAATGGGGTCACACTTGGAGAAGCTTTGGGCTTTAGAAATTTCTAAAGAATGTTCCTCGAGTTGGTAAAAACTGCTAAGCTTAAGAGATGATTTAAAAAACTGTTTCAAGTATGTGGTGGGTACTGGGAATAGAATATCCCTTTGAATTGGTTTTAGGTGACCTGATCCATTATCTCCAATTAAAACTAATAATTTTGCAATTTGAGTCAAAGTTAGGCCTTTTAACCTGCCAATCAAAATTGTATTTTAAATTTTTTTTTTTTTGAAACATTCTTTTGCAAATCCCAATTTTTTTAATTTTTTTTGGTTGTTGAATTTCCTGGATTTTAGCAAACCTAACTCATCATTGCCAGCTATAGATAATACCCAAAACTCCAGGAAAAACTTTTTCATGAGAGAGAGAGAGAGATCAGAGAGAGAGGTCATGTCTTGTTGGCCCCCCATGTCAAGAGCAAGTAGTGTAGATGACCAACATATTCACGTGAGGTTGTATTACTACACCTCTTCCCCTGTCAAATGTCCGGAAGATGACAACTAAATTGTTACACTTGGATACCAAGAATCTGAGAATGACAAAAATGAAACAGCGATCCAAAAAAGCAAACACCACATTATTATGACTGTGACCAACCTTCCTCCAAAAATCCCAAACAGCACTCACCTAATGCAAGCAAAAAAACAACCTCAATTACTGCATGCAGCAAACAACTTCTTCTATGCATGTCATGGGCTTGTCACACGTGCTCGACCACGGGTTCCCACCCTATCTGTCATGCCCTGCCCACCAGTGACATGGAAGCGACCAAGCAACCTTTCAAATGACCATTCCAAGTCATTTCTAGTGGTTCATGACTATAAGTGTCTGTCGGCTCAATTGGTAAGGTGGTCCTCTCCCTTTGGACGCCTCGATGTGGTTCGACCTGGTATGGCCCTCTCTCTCTCCAACAGTTAGAGAGAGAGAATGAGAATTGGTATATGAATAGGTTTGATGGTTTTGGTTACATGTATGTTGACTTATTTTCATTTATGTCCATAGTTTGCTTGCGTGACTTGCCAACCTATTGATTGAAACATGGTCAGCAAATCAGGAATTGAACTGGGCTAAAGCTTCTCAGGGCACTGTTTTGACTAGGGTTGCTTTATTAAAGATGAACGACTATATATATATATATATATATATATATATCAGATGATTTTGTAATATGCAAGTATACTAATTGATTTCTTCATTGTGTACTGTTTCACGTATACAGATGAGAGTCGAATGAACTTTGAGTAATCTTATAAGATAAAAAATGATTAAATCAATCCTACAATATTTGTGAGAAATTATATTTATTATTTATGGGCATGCGTGTGATTTGAGGGTTTGATTTCTGGTGAAATGATAAGCATGTCCCACAGCTGCACTGTATCGTGGAGCCGTTTGATTCGCCGGTGACCTTTTTGGCTGCTGTCCAAAGTGGTCCATACACAGCCATGTATGTGGATTGGATGTCCGGACTGGTAGGTCATCAACAGCAGTCATGGGTCCCCAGATTATTATGGCAATGAAAATATATGGATGCATCATATGTGTGTGTGTGTGTGTGTGTGTGTGTGTATATATATATATATATGTGCTCTGTTCTATATATTTGTTGTTGCTTACCATTCAAGGTTGGTGGCTGCAGCTGACTAAATTGGCATTTTAATAGGTTGGACCACAAAAATGCAGGCATGTGGGCTCATCGACCTAGCTGAACCCTGTACATAACAGGGACATCCCCCAATATATACACATGTTTGGATATGTTTTCATTTTCAATTTCACTGTTTTTACTTTTACTTTTTGTTTTTTTTTTTAAGAATGAAGATTTTAAAAATACATATGTTTCATTTTCTAATGAATTGAAGTTTTTTAAAACACAACAAACTACTTAATTTAGTAGTTTTCTAAGAAGGGTCTTTTTTTTTTTTTTATTAAAATTTGTTTTTCTTCTGAAGCTTGCCTTACCAAAAAGCGTTTGATCTGTATGTTTCATTTTTCAAGTTTTCGATAATAGAAAACAGCTTTTGTAAATCTTACAACTAGAATATTCACACCATGCATGAGCATGCTTACCTAGCTTTTTACAGACTTCTTTTTTTTCCTGAGAAAAGAAACTTCTGTTACTCTTGAGAATGAGATCAATGTCTCAATCTGAAGCCCTGTTTAGGAAGATAGACATGTCCGGTGTATGTGCAAATGAAGGACAAGGTGTGCCCACCGAGTGGATGCATTGCATTGTGTCCCACGTGAATTTTGTAGAAAAACATTGCAGAAAAACATTGTCGATCGTCTTATCCAAAAATGGACATAGGCTGAGAGGGGTCCGGCGTCTCCCTCCTCTTATTAATGTTCTTGTTCTCTTCTATGATGATCCAGTAACCCTAACAAATACTCATTGATAAACACAAAATATTGGTAATTTTCTAATTTGAAAGGACCAAAAGTTTTTCACAAAACATGTCTTAAATATTTTTTTTCTTAGTTTATAAAATTTTTCACTACGGTCTAGCTTCAAACACTAAACAAAGTTTTACCCCAATTATATAAGACAAGTTTCTCAATTAAACTACATATTATCTTTTTTTTTTACTATCTCTATCGAAGTTATTAATATTGGTTGTCATCTCCTTGCACGACTATCGCTATGAATCACGTTGCTCAACTTTACTAGTCCAATTTTTGTTGTACATGACCACATTACCTTTGTTAACATATTTACCTTGTAGCATATGCATGTAATATTCCAAACCCTAATTTCCTGTGTAGCCTCTAGCTCTTCTATATAAGGAGGCTCGTTATGTATTATACAATCAATTTATAAAGAGTGATTCTTTTCTCATGCTTGTCTTACTGTGGTATCATAGCACAAGTTCTAAATCACTTGCTTATTTGGTATTCTTTCCGACGATCCTCATGGTTGTCTCCAATAGTGCCGCTCCTTCAATCTCAGAATTCAAATTTTTTGTGTTTATTTTCTTTTAGTAAACTAATAGTTTGGAACCTAATCAACTCACGACCTTCAGAACAAGCCTCATCGCGGAACTGTCACGACTACCACATATAGCCTTGATCTAATCTACTGTATTCACTAGTCTATTTTACGGACACTATTTCAAAATTTTAATCATACCACTAGATAGCCCATATGAAGAGATTTCAAATGCCGCCAGAATCATCCAAGAAGGCCATACGTGCTTTACGTGCAACCTTGATTTTTTGGTTTCATTATCCAATTTTCCCACATGTTGCCACTACTAATCACAAGCCAAGCCACTTGTCACAATAGTATTTTTCCATGTTAGCCCTAACTTAGACACGTTAGCACCTTGCCATATTAGTCCTAGCACAGACACATCACAACCACATCAGTTGGGTTTGCATTCAATTTGCCATGTTAGAAGCCTACGAGGTAAGTAGACATATCAACAACTGCCATGTTGGAGCCATATCATCTTCTTCAGTCGCGTCATTTAATTAGGGTGATAGTGTCATTCGGCTTGGCTTATTCCAGTTTAGCCAGTTACTTTCTCATGGTTTTTTCATCACCATTTTGATCAGTTCAGACAGGTTCCAAGGGTTTTTCAATCCCTTCTTTTTATTTTGAGCTAAGAGATGGATAAATATGAGATTCCCTAGCCCATACACACCATTTTGTAGGATGGGGTCTAATTATACAAATTAGTCACAATCTACTTTAAAGGTCGTAAAGCCTAGCACTATGTCACAAGTGACCTCAAAAAACCTATAAAGGACCTTCTGAATCCTATAAGATGTTTTGTACTTGCCTGATTGATTAGATATTAATCATCATCATATAATGTCGTGGTTTCATAACACCTCTATCCCCTCCATTATAGCATTGTTTGGTAGTTAGGATGATGCTAACGATGCTTAGGAAATGCTTGCTTCAAGTCACTTATCTGTAAATGGTTCTAGAGAATAACAACTTATGGTAGATCTCTACAATCTAAAGTAAGAACATGGATAGATTGTTAATGATTTCTTTGCTTGTATGTAATTTTTGTGTGATCAACTCCCTCTTTCAGATCCATCTTGGAAATGTCCTAAAGATGCTCAACTTTTCACTACATACAAAGATCGACATTGCCTTTACTAATTTCTTATGGCTTTGCATAGTGACTTTGAGCTAGTGCGTGGGAAAATTCTATATCGCTCACTTGTTCCTACCTTGAATCATGCTTTCAATGAGTTTCTTTGAGAGGAGACTCATCTACAGACATTGCACACTCAAATTATATTAGTTGCTCTTTCCTCAAACACTACATTGCACACATAGTCAAATAATCCATCTTTTTCAGGTCCTCCATTGGCTGCATATTCATCTAACTCTTCCTCTTCTCAACCTGGTCCTTGGCATTCTAAGATTCACTATTTCTATTTCAAGTGCAATAGTTACATTATTAAGAATTGCTAGCCTAAACCCAAGCCAATTGAAGTAGTAATTAATACTAAGACTCCTCCACCTATTACTACGTACAACCAACAACGAGCCTTCAAGATCTACTTTCACTCTATCCTTAGCTAACTTAGAGGCAATTATTAATCTGGTCATATCCCACTCTAGTAATGCATCCTACTATATCTTTTCTGTTATGCTAGGTAAACCCTCATTTTGGCTTTTTGATTCTACTTGTTGCAATCATATGACCTCTTCTCCTACTTCTTTTTTCACTCATGGTTGATGGCTCATCTATGTTAGTCAAGTCTATGAGCATTATTATTTCATCTGATGTGTTTAATTTTCTTATGTTGGCTAACTGTGTGAACTTGGTTATCATCTATTTTTTTTTTCCTCTAGTAGTGTTACACATGATCCTCAGACGAGATGGAAACTTGTGATTAGGCGTAGAGTTGGGCATATGTTTAGACTCTCCTCCTTGCACCATTCTATTTTTTCATCACTATCAATAGCCCTTTGGCACTCGTGTCTTTGTCATGCTTCATTGTCTAGCGTCAAATTATTAGTTTTTAGCGGTTTGTTAGGATTAATGTCTTCATGTTCTAGTCTCGTTGATTGTGTGTCGTGTTAACTTGGAAAATAACTAACATTGTTATTTAACAATAGTGAGTCAATTTCATTTATACCTTTTGATATTGTTCATTCGGATGTTTGGGACCCTTCTTCTACTTCTAGTATGAGTGGCTCACAATATTTTGTCATATTTGTTGATGAGTTTTCTCATTGTACTTGGGTATTCTTAATGAAGTCATGCTTTAAGTTACTTACTATTTATCATAATTTTGATACAATGATAGAAATTCAGTTTTCCGAATGCATTGAAGTCTTTCAATATGATAATGCCTCAGAATACTCAACTTGATTTTCGGGATATTTTCAAACATTATGGCATTGTTCCTCATTTTTTATGTCTTAGTACATCTCATCAAAATGATTGGGCTAGACATAAAATACAACATATTCTTGATATTATCTAAGTTCTTTTCCTTGCTTCATTTCCCCCTCTCTCTTTTAGGGTGAGGCCACTCTCACAGTAGTTTACACTATAATCAATTACCATAACCAGTCCTTAACAATCATGGTACTCCTCATAAATTCTTATTTGGCTTTCATCCCTCTTATCGACACTTTCAGTGTGTTTGGCTCTACCTGTTTTGTCCTATTTCAACCTCATGGCTGTATTGTTTTCTTGGATATGGAGTTGAACAAAAGGGCTACCAGTGTTATGATCTAGTGTTCCATTGTCTTCAGATCTTTTATCATGTCATTTTTTGGGAAGATATCCTCTTCAATAAGATGTCCAAATTCAGATGCCCTATTTCCCTTTATTTTTCTATTGATGCTCTTCGAGAGTCCCTCATCTCTTCTCCTCTCACATCTACTTTTTTTTCCTAGAGTCTTCGTCTCTTAAGCACTACATAACTAATGAGCCCAACGTTACACAACCTGTATCTCTAACCCCTGTCCAAACCGAGGATCCTGTCAACTTTCTTGATATTTACCACTCCATTTAAGTGAGATCACTTCCTTCGCATCTTCATGGTTTTCATTATTTCCATGCAGTGGTTGCCTTACATGAACCTCACTCCTGTTGTGAGGCTTCTTTTCACCCTTTTTGGTAGGCTGAAATAAAGGAGGAACTTGATGCATTACTCAAGAAATATACCTGGGAGTTAGTTGACTTGTCCTTAGAAAAGCTTATTGTGGAGGTGCAAATTGGTCTTCAAGATCAAAACTCATTCTAATGGCATGGGACAATTGATTGGTATAAAGCTTGTCTTACAGCTAGAGGTTTTACTCAAGAGTATAGTATTGATTATGAAGAGGCTTTTGCCCCTGTTGTTAGGCTCTCTTTAATTCTTACACTTATAGTCCTTGTTGCTTCTTGTCGTTGGTCTCTTTTTCAGATGGATGTGAAAAATGTCTTCCTCAATGGAAATTTGAGTGAAGAAGTATATATGCAGCCATCTTTTGGACTCTCTCATCCTCGAATCAATTATATTGAATGTGCCGAGCTTTCTATAGTCTTAAACAAGCTCTAAGAGCTTGATTTGCCAAGTTTAGCAACATTATCTTTTAGCTCAGCTACACAAACAACTCTAATGATTCAACTTATTTATTCGTTGCACATGTCAAGGCACCACTCTTCTATTCCTATGTGTTAACAACATGATCATTACTAGGGATGATCTTAATAGTATTCAGGTGCTCAAGCAATTTCTCACTCAGCAATCCAAGATGAAAGACCTTGGTACTCTCAATTATTTCCTTAGCCTTAAAATTTCTTTATCCTCTAATGGTTATTACCTAACACAAACCAAGTATGCTTCTAATTTGATCTCTTGTCCCTATTTGATAGACCACAAGATTATTGACACTCTAACAGAACCCAATGTTTGCCTCACTCTCCATGATAGTGAACTTTTGCATGATCCCACATTGTATCGATAGTTGGTTGGCAGCCTGGTCTAATCTTATCATCACACATGTTATCATCTCGTATGTTGTTCATCAAGTGAGTCAGTTCATGGCAACTCTTTGCTCCATCCACTTTGCTATTGTACTTTGTATTAATTCTTCGCTATCTTAAGGGGAAATTTTTCATGGTCTTTATTTCTCCTCACAGTCTCTGTTAGCTTTAAAGGTTTTAAACTCAAGGTATTCCAGTAATTTTGATGATAACAAGGCATTAAGTATGACTATTAGTGTTTTATCTTAAGTGATAATGCAAATATGCTAATTAGCTCAAATAAAGTTTGACCATGGATTAAAAAGCTCAACAATATGATGATATCCTCTCATGACCAAGCATCAAAGTCAAACTCAAAGCAACTGGAAGCATTCAAGCCTAAGAAATCATGTGAAGACTTTATTTTTTATTATTTTAAGTTTTGAGTGATTTAAGATTTGATTGATCATAATGCATTAAATATTTAAAATGATCAACTAAAATCAACTACAAATAATGTTTTCAAAGAAAAACATTGATATACTTTATGTTTTGAAAAATCAAGTTACTTGAAAAAGAAATCCATGAACAAAATAGGCAACATTACTTTACTGCCTAATTCAGTCGATTAAGCAAAACATGCTTAATTTGTCACTATCAAATTTAGTCTACTAAGTTCTTAAATCAGTTGTTTGAATGTCATTTGTTCATAAACTCTTGGTTCACTATCAAACCAGTCTACTAAATTGAATAATCAATCGACAAAATCTTATGATCATTTTATGAACAAATGGACACTAGAAAAACCAATTGACTAGAATTTCAAATCAAGTCGACTAAATGGTTTTTAAACAATGAACCTCTTGTCTCTGAAAAACTAGTCAAGTTCATTAGTCAACTAAATTATAGTTTAGTCAATTGTGGTATGAATTCAATCGACTGATTTTTTCAGTCTCGCACTATCAAATTCAAATTTTTGACAAATCTGAAAGAGGGGGATGATCATATTTTGAATCTAATGGCTATTTTTTAAGTCGATATATAAAGAGGTTGTTTACAACATTTATTGCTAACTCTTATATGCTCTAACATTTTCACATTCAATTTGACTTACAATCTCATTTATTGCTTGTTCTTAATCTCAAAGTTCATCTCATTTTAAATACTCAAGCATTTATTGATCAATCATTAAAGAGTGAAATTCATTATAGCAAATTAGTTCTAGAAGAGCGTAAACTTTGATGTAAAGCTTTGTATTCTTGTTGAGGAGAGATTTTGAGGTCATGTTACACTTGTGAGGCAAAAAAGGATTTTGCTAGGTTGAAGAGTAGGGAGCTCTAATTATAAAGGTTTGATTTCCACCCGCAAAGAGTTCACATAGTGAAAATCTCAAGAATGGAGCTTGGGTCGAGGACGTAGGGTAATCCGAATCATGTAAAAATCTTAGTATAACTCTTTCTCTCTCTATTTTTATTTATTTTATTGTTTGTTTGTGCTTATTTTAAAATATCTTAAAACCAACCATTATTTGCCTAGAGATTCAAATCAAGCCCCCTCTTAGGTATATTTCTAGGTAACAGGTCTCCTTTACAACTTCGAGCTTACACTAATACAAACAGGGTAGGGGATCCTACCAATTGTCATTCCACTACCAATTACTGCTTTCTACTTGGCACTTTCCTCATTTCATGGTGCAACAAGAAATAAACTATTGTTGCTTGATCTAGCACTGGGGCTGAGTATCGTGCCCCAACTAATAATGCTTTAGAACTCATTTGGTTGAGATAGCTATTACAAGACGTGGGTGTTTCTTTAGCCACTAGAAATTCTATCTATTGTGATTATCGGAGTGACATCCACATTGCTCATAATGATGTGTTTTATTAACGGACGATCATCTGCCATCTTCTTTTTCAAGGGTCTCTTCATCTCCATTTTATTGTCTCCCATGATCAACTTGTGGATATCTTCACCAAATTGCATACTTAAGAATGTTTGTATGATCTTATTTTCAAACTCAAACTGATCTCCCGCACTCCATCTTGAGTTTGAGGGGGCTGTTAACATATTTAGCTTGTAGCTTATTCTTGTAATATTCCATACCCTAGTTTCCTTGTATAGCCTCTAGTTCTCTTATATAAGTTGGAGGCTCGTCTTGCCTCGTGTCATCTTGGTTGGGATTAGGTTAGTTAGCTTTGTTTGCTTCTTGCTCTCAGCCTCTTGTTGGTGTATTCAGGTGCATCTCTTGTACTTCCTCATTTACATTAATAAGATTTCTTCTTCTCTGATATATATGAAGAGTGATTATTTTCCCTTAGTTTTTTCTCATTTTATTTCCTCAACAATCTGCCAAAAAGCATGTCTTTTACATCATTCATTACTCTTTTTTTAACAAAACAAATGTATATCAATTTCCAAAAAGGATAGCATTTCCATTTTTTTAAAAAATATTTTACTTTAAATGGAAGAAGAAAAATAATAGGTACTGTCGAATGCTATTTGACTCCATACTAAAGCGCGTGTAATTATAGAATTTTATGTACAATACGTCAAAGAGATTGATGTTGACTCTATATTACCATGTTACTAACATGTAACTGCATAATTGCTTCAGAAATTAAATTGACATCACACTCAACTGTACTACATTTTGTGAGCATCAGGGTCCCAAGCTGTCTCTCTCTATATATACAGGAGTACTTTAAGTTGAAGAGGCTATCACAAGAAGTTCAATTCAAAGCAAAGAAGAGTGAATTGAAATGGCTATGGTTGCATGCAGACGTCTTGTTCTGGTGGCCTTTTTGCTGCTATGCTTCATCTTTATCACGGCTAGAGGTAAACTATTGATTTCAGTTCATCACTCCAAATTGTTCAAGACTTGAGTCTTCTTCTGTCAATCCTGACTTCTCTTCTTTTTTTGTTTTTTTTTGTTGCAGCGCGGAGTTTGAGGACAGATATTAATGGAGCCGAAAAGGGGCATGATATGTTTATACCAAAAGAAGATGGGGTACCAGACAGTACAACTGAAGAGTTGGTGGCGATGGATTACACTCCGGCAACAAAGAAGCCTCCGATACATAATTAAAACAGAAAATTGTATCAATCAAGTATAGGCCTTTTTTTTTTTTTGGTTAGAAGTATAGGCCTTTTGTATTCATAGTTTACTGGTATGGGGAGTGAAGAAATATATTATATATATACAGTTGAGTAATATATATCTGTGAAACTGAGAAAATGAAGAAATGATACAAAAAATAAATAAATATATAAAGTTTGGAAAAGTAAGTACTGTATATATATAGTTAGGGTTCTCTGGGTATGGAGGAAACTGGGTTATGGTCAGGTTACTCATGAACATCTGACTATAACTTGCTACACTTGTATGTTAGCTTATATATTAATTAACATTAGTCACTCTACTATAAGGTTAAAAAAAAATTTGATGTTGTAAGAGAAATATGAATCAATCTATATGATTTGCACAAGCCATGCAAAAATAAAATGTTTTACATAATATTTTATAGCAAACAAATAAGTACATGAAATGTTCATCAATTCTTTTACATGCACGGAACCATATTTGAATTTAATTAGGTCTAGATGTTTTGTCCATTATTTTCAAAATCGATTTTCTATAAACGAATTCGTACTTATAAACTCCTTATATCAGTCTTCACTGGTTCAAATTGAAACCCCTTCTCCGTATGATCATATGACGGGCAAAACTATATTAGAACTAATTAGGTGAAGAACTAAGTAATTATCCCTTGGTGGGGAATTAATTGGTCTGAACCTTGCAGATTTATGTTTTAATATTTGAAAGGCACTTTACATGTCTCTTCCCAACAACAGAAAAACAAATAAAGTACAGGACATGAATAATGGAAGTGGTGATCATAATTATAATAGTAGGCTAAATTGTCAGCTACTTGGTCTATTCGAATGTTTGATAAGCTAATTAATGCATCCTTTGTTTTGGTAAGCACATGTTTACCGAGAAGAATACTAGCTTAGATTGTCTATAAAAGTAAAGTTAATTAAAGCAGCTGCTGGCTATCAGTTTCTATGTCACTGTGTGGCATTTAGTTTCGTATATTTCTAAATAAAGAAAAAATGGACTGTGATTTGATGAATCTATTTCTCAACTCAACTTAAAAGAGTTATATCCCAATGATTTGAACTCCGCTATACGAATCCTGAATTTTTCATTCCTAATCTTATAATTCATGAATATAAACATTACTCATAAATTTTTATATCTAATATGAACAAAATTACGGGTCATCAAACAAATGCCCAAAAGGATAGTTGCAAAATTCCCTCCCTCATCCCAAAGTGATTAGTCTTTTGATTTAAATATGTTTTTTTAATCAATGAGAATGGAGTTTACTGATGCAAAATGAGAGTTACAATCAAGAGTACATCAATAAAACTATCGAGGAATGAAACTGTAACACCCCAATTCCACTGTTTCAATAATCTAAAAGAGCTCATAACATTATGACTCAAAAGTGTAAGCTCAAGTTATTAGTAGTAAGACTTGTGGTGTCTTATATACCAATTATATTACTCCCACCCAACGAATGTGGGACAGGAGAATCACATTCCCCCCTTCCTTTAGGACTACATCATCGTGGGGATGAATCTTGATTTCCCAGTTGCCCAATAAGTGGACACTGTAAGGGCCTCTACCATCTGAGAATCGGCTCTGATACAACAAATGTATCATCCCAAGTCTACTGTCCCAACAACTTGAAAAGCCCACAACATTATGACTGAAAAGCTTAGGCCCAAATTGTTTTTTCTTTTCTTGAATAAAATTTATTTCAGCCAAAAAGGAGGGGAACGCCCCTATACAAGAAGCAAGCTTTAACCAAAACAAAATAAGACTAACCATAAGACCAGACCTAGACACTTACATCAAGGCCAACCAAAAGACTAAGAAAAGACATTAGAGTTTATATAGCACAGTCATTAGCAACAATTCAAATAGATCTCTATATGTCTAACTAAAATAGTCTTGACCAAGAAGTTTTGCTCCCGTTTAAAGATTTCATTTGTAGAACCAATACTAAGGTTTAACATCCAATTTTCCTCAGTTCTGGCAACATTTCTCCATGTAGAAATAGTCTCAGCTATTGTTTTCCTAAGTTTAGTACTAACAGAGTCCACATCTTTTCTTTGACTTGTAAATCATCTTCTATTCCTTTCAATCCAAGTAATATAGATTGCAGAAGAGAGCATGTGGAGGGTAACTGAATTGCAAAAAGTCTGGTCTCTTACCAAGGTGGTTACCCAGGTAGCAATTTGGTCCTATAAACGGGGGAAGTCTTTAATCAAACAAAGTCTCATACCTTTCTTCCATACGAGAGCTGTTAAGGCACATTCAAAAAATAGATGCTCTCTGGTTTCAGTATAAGATCCACAGTAAACACATTTATCATCAAGCCTGATACCCCCACTCCTTTAATTTAGTTTTTGTGGTGAGTCCTTGATTAAAGGCCAACCAAAGAATGAAAGCCTGCATTGATTGATGCCTTTTGAACCAAACTGCGTTGCTCCATTCCTGCTTTGTGTTTTGGCTTTCCATATAATTCCATGTAGATCTGGTGGCATACAAAGCACTACTATGTGGGGTTGATTTTGGCTAATCCTCAATATTATTATCAACTGATATGGTCTTAGTAATAGTTACAAGGCCCCTCAACAAGCTGTTATTATATTTAGGCCAATTCTACTCATTGTGCGTAATTAAAGTAGCAACCAAAGCATTATTGGGTATGCTGCTAATTCTCATTACTTCACCATTTTGCTAATCCTTTAGGATAGGAAAAAGGTGCCACAAGTCATGTTAGAAAAAAGTTTTTTTTCCCTATTGCCAATCACCATACTCAAATCCCTTTTTACTATAGGCCTTATCTGCAGTATTTTCCTGAATGTCTAACTATTATTTTGAGGATTCACCATTGTCCTGATACATTTCCTTTTTATATAGTAGTTGTAAACCCATTTGACCCACAAGGAGTCTTTTAGTGAAAAATTAGCCCAAAGATACTTAAGCATTAAAGCATAATTCCAATCAATACTATTTTTAATCCCTAACCCACCTTCAATTTTAGCAAGCACACACTTTTCTAACTAATTTTTCCCCCTTTGTTGTAAATATTGTCCCTTCCATAAGAATCTTTTCAAAATTCTATATATACCCTTGAGGACTACTTTTACCAATATAAAATCGGAGCACCAATATGTATGATTCCAAGCACATCAATAACAAGTTGTAACCTGCTTGCATAAGACAACAATCTTGCTGTCTAGGGTTGAACTTTAGTTTTGATATTCTGAATCAATTTCTGACAATCAATGGCTTTTAATCTTGTTGTAATTACTGGAACCCCTAAATAAGTCACTAGAAGAACACTTTCATTGATTCCTAAGATGCTCACAAGCTGCTCTTTTTAAGTGTTTGTAACCTCTATAAAGAAGGTTGCCCTTTTCCTCATATTGGCTTAAGGCCTATTATAGATTCAAATTCATGCCTAACATTCTTAAGAAATTCCAATGAAATCTTTTCAGCTGCAACTAGGAGGAAGACATCATCAATAAACATTAAATAAGTGATTTGGTGAGACATACATTTGGGATGGTACTTGAAACCCTCATTACTTGTAGCACTTTTCATAATGCAAGTTAAGGCCTCCATGCCAAGGATAAACATGTGTGGGGATATTGGATCTCCTTGTCTCAGTCATTTAGAGCTTCAGAAGTACCTTTCTAGGCCACTATTTAAATTGATAGAGAACTTGATAGTGGTTATACACTCTCTAATCCAACCTACAAACTTCTTAAGAAACACCATAACCTTGAAAAGATCAATCAAAAACTCCCAACTAATTGAATCATTGGCCTTCATTATGTCCAATTTAACTGCATATCTTGCTGGAGAGTGGTTTAGATGATAGTTTTTCAACAATTCTTGCATTAACAAAACATTGTCATTGATGCTTTTACCTGTAACAAAAACTGATTGATTAGGACTTACTATTTCTCCTAGCAATGGTTTGATTTTATTAGATATATCATTTGATAAGCACTTGTATGTGACATTGCAGTAGGCTATTGGCCTATAAACTCTCATACTAGTTGGAGATTGCATTTTAGGAACCAGGGATACTATTGTAGAGTTCCATTCCTTCAAAATTCTTTTACTACTAAAAAATTATTTCGCTGCAGCAATCAAATCATCACCCACAATGTTCTAGTATTAATTTTCCTTATAAAAACCAGTTCCATAACCATCTAGCCATGGGGTTTTTCTCCCATCCATACTGAATAAGGCCTTTTTATTTCAATGTCAGTAACTTCTTAAATTAGTAAGGTCCTATAAACTTCAGGTACTCTTAAGTTCATAGTATCTATGAGCTTCCTTTTAGGTTCATCTATATAACTAGAAGTAGTATTTGAAAGGTCAAAGAAGAAATCAATTGCGCCCTTTTTAATCTCATCTTGTTTCTATAGTAGGTTTTGCTGCCTATCCATTATACTTAAAATCTTATTCCTATTCCTTCTCCCAATTACTTTCATGTGAAAAAATAAGGTATTATGATCCCCTAATTTTATCCATTTCACAATAGCTTTTTTCTTATAGAAAGACTCTTCAGGTAAACTACATTTAGCATACCTTATTGCCGGAACCTATGCAACTTCACACAACTCTACATTATTTTGACTTTGGAAATAGGCCTTTTGCATGTTGTCTAGGTTCTTCTTTTCTTCGTGAACTCTAATTGAGAATTACTATAAGACTTGTTATTCAGGTTTCTCAATAGGGGCTCCCGTCTTTTTCAATTTACTATTAAACTTGAACATAGAGCTCCCAAGAGCTTGTTCTTGTCAGGAATCTGTTACGAGAGTTTTAAATTTTGAGTGCTTCATCCAAAAATTAAAAAACACAAAGGGTTTCCTAGCTTTACTCACCTACTCCTTGATTGTGCAAATCCCAGGCGAATGATCCTAGAGGCTTAGCTCAAGGAACCATCCTTCTGTCCTAGGATATTGTTGTAGCCGTGTTACATTAACCGTAATTCTATCTAGTTTGCATGGCACTTTATCAACTCCATTTCTTTTGTTACTCCATGTAAGATAAAGAAATCTAGGCAAAATATCATCCGGCTGATTATTTCTCGAAAAAACATTGAAATCTTCCATTGCCCCCTAATTTAAACCCTGACTCCCTTGCTTTTATGAAGCAGACCTAATTTCATTAAAATCCCCCATAATCAACCAAGGGCTTCCATTATAGAGGTGAGCCACTTGGCACAAATTATTCCATAAGGATCTTCTAGATATAGTGTCATTCTTCCCATATACCATAGTTAAGATAAACTTGACGTCATTTCTTCTATTGGTAATTTCTACAATAATGACATGATCCTTTTATTGCAATAGATTTGAAGGCTAATTTGCTCATCCGACCTAAACCAAATCTTATTTGTTGTATTGTATTGATTATGAATAAGGCTCCATCCAAGAATAGCTAGCTTTTTGATACCTTCAACATTTTCCATCCTTACTTTAGTTTAAAGGACTCCAATGATGCTAAAATTTTAAGTTCTAATAAGTCTCCTTACTTCCTTTTATTTTAGAGGATTATTTAATCGTCTAATATTTCACGCTACACTGCTAATCATTTATTTAACAATCCATTTTGCAGGCCTCTTCCTCTCATTTTTCCTTTCCCCTTATCAATTGCATTTCTATCTATAGCCTTTATTGATCTGGTAGATTTATTAGTAGAACTAGTATTTGAACATTGGCCTTGTGCAGACCATTCTTTGGCTATTTTTAATACACTCTCATTTTTGTTGATGTTTCCTTCTTCATCCATAAGCTGCAACATATTAAAGTCATTCTTCCCCCCCAGATTTATGGCATTTTTTGATTTGATAGCTCTACAATCAACCACATTTCCTTCCCTAGAGCTCTGGACAATAGCTAACCATGATTATAGAATCTTTCAGTTTTCCCTTACTTTTCAGTAGATGAGATTAGGATGAAAGGGCTTTCTTTCATTAACATTCGGTGAAGGTGCATAGCTTCTTTGAATGTCTCGCTGATTGATTACTACATATAGGGACGAGACTGATCCCGAAAGAGAGGTCTTTCTTTTTAGGTAATGATCGGGTATTTGGATGAATGCAATGGATGATTATTAACTCGTGTTATGCCTTGTGTTCGGTATATACTGGCACTGTATGTTGATCACACCTTGCTGATTTATCTTACTAATGACTATGTGAGTGTATTACTAATCTACTTTGTATATGTACTAGTTCTTGGATATATTGTTCTTGTGATTTTAAATAGGAAATGAAGGTGCGTCATGAGATTGGTAAGAATATACTCATGCCATATGTTCGACCTTGTATATATTGACTGCTTGGATATTTTGTTATACGACATGTAGTGGTGCCACACATTCTTAATTGATTATATCTATGCTATGATTAGTACATGTTGGTATTGTGTGCTTGTGATGCATGTTGGACATTAGGGATTATCTGTATCCTACCCTTTCATAAGTCGCTAACTCATATATGGTCCGTAATCAAAGGGATTCACCATTCCCGTCACAATAATCGGGGCTTACATTCTCTCACTATCACACAAATCCATATCATCTAATCCACACTAATCTCACACTACTCAAGTAAGATTAGGATCCTCAATTCCACATAATCTCGTACCATTCTAGTATGCTTAGTGTTCTCATATTCATTCAATCTCATACTACTATGGTAAGCTCAATATCATCATGTCCACTCAAATCTCACACCACTCACGTATGCATCAACAATATAAATAATTGGCAACATCTAAGCCCACAACAATTCTAATTCAATGTAATACAACATATTCGATTTACTAGTAATGACAGAAATCACAATGTTCATAGATATACATCCATAGCAGAGATGTAAATAGTAGTAAGCATTAACATAATAGTCACATTCACATTATAATATCATGCAAGAGTCTAACATTATGATAATCCTAATAATGGTCGTAGCATACTGATAAATATATGACAGGGCATCTAATAATAATGACAAACATACATGTCAACAGGTCAGGACCTCACCCCAGTCCTAATCATTATCGTACTACAATGAGACACTACCTGTGTCATTTATAATATCTCAAATACCTTACACACTCGTTGTTCTAGCCCCGGGATCACCTTGGTTCTTAATACTAAGGTATCTTGTCAAGTCTTAATGTTCTCTACGTCTAATTAGATATTAGCCTACACATTGGATACCTGTTTGCCCAAACGGATATCGAAAATGTTTTCCTGGGCATTAAAAGCCCTATAGTATTGTTGTTAAGTCATTTGATTATCTTTTAAACCTATAAAGGCATTTTTGTAATTTATTGGGAAAGTTACATGTTTATCGAGACATTGTTTCGTAATACCGACCTTGGAATCGGATTTAGAAGGCCCAAAATTTTTTAAGAATACCCTCTTTACATTTTATTAACTCTTTTAGAAATTTGTTCTGTCACGACCCGAAATCCACCCTCTGCAGATTTGGGATCACGAAGGCCGACCTTCGGGCCATCCTTAACATTTTCTTTTAACTGGATCAGTGATAATAATGTGTAGTTAAATAATTAAACAGCTTAAGTCATAATAAAATTTTATAGATAAAAAAAACAAAATATAAAACACCCCCAAGGTATGGACACAAGGGAGAGCTAAGACAATACTAATCATTTTCTATTACATTTTATAAAAAATGTCCAATATTACTTGCAGGCTTCTATTGTCTGCTCGCAGCGTCCCTTCCTGAAATAAATGTATAAACCTGAAATGAGCTAACTTAGTTCAATAAGTAAATTCCTTTTGCTTTGCTATGGGTCAGGGTCAATATAGAAAAGTGCATAATCCAAGACAAGCAAGGGTATGATAACATGATAGCCAGTCAAGAAATAGAATGTCACCATAGCCAGTCAAGAAATAGAATGTCACAATAGCTAGTCAAGAAATAGAATGTCACAATAGGCAATCACCAAAAGTGTGAAATAATAGAAATGACCCTTAGGTCAAAGACACATCCCGTAACGGTAAAAATAAGTGAATATCAAATGATACAAGGTACATGAGATCATCAATAGGGATCTAGCCCAAACAACAGTCATACTGCCACAATTATAAGATAACCAATTGTAAGCCAATGGATAAGTTTTCAAAACATATGATCATTCATAGGAAAAATATGATCATCCTATAAGTTCAATAAGAGATATGAAATCAAACATAATTGATGCACAATGTGTTTAGGGCCTGGCATAACCTCAATCCTTTAGGGCCCAGCATAGCCTCAGTCTTTTGCATATAATACGCCATATATCCTTCATGGACTTTGACCCGTAGGTCTAGTAATAACATCAGATGAATGTTCTAACTAAACACAACTCCGGTACTCATAATATATCATGATTATCATAATTTCACGAAGAGTATACATATATGTGGAATATTAATTTTCTTAGCAATGAGAACAAAGCAATTTGCCTTTCAAGGCATGGTACAAAGTGTACAAGTAATCCTGATCAAGATATAGCAGACAAATTCTCAACAATTTCTACAAGATAGAACAAGCATTAAATTGTGGAATCAATAAGTATCAGGTATATATAGGAGTACAAATTTGACAGTATAAAGAAGTAACATTGTGACATGGCTAAAAATTACCACATGTAAGAGTTCGGATTTTACTTACCTTTAAAACAATTCTTTCTCTTTCAATAGGAAATTAGATCGCCTTTTCTTTCCCTTTTGAAGTTCTTATTAATCAAGAAACATTTCTTAGTTCAATGTTACGTATAGCCTAATCTTCTAGAACTAGTCAATTTCATATATCAACATTTTAAGTATCTTATTTGGTAAAATGGACTCTACCATTAAGTTCGAAACGTCGAGAAAAGTCAATTTAGGGTTTTACGGACGTCAATTTGGCTTCGGGTACTACTATAGGAAAAATGGTAATTTTGCATTTTACGTGTCTTAATTTTTCGGGACTTAATTTCATAAATCAGACTCCATCGTTGAGTTCAGAATGCCCAAAATAGTAAGGATACAGTGTCCATTTATTTTATTTGGACACTAGAATTATTTTACAAATTAAATTAATTTAGTTATACTATTTTATATTTTATATATATATATATATATATATATTGAAGCAGTATTTTAATAAGGTGCCTTAGTGGCACAGTGGCTTGGCCACTTTGGTTAGGTGCCTCCCACGCATGCCGTCAGGGTTCAAATCTTAAGGTGAACAACCTTTTCCCTTTTTTTGATTTTTCTAAAACCAAAGAGCGGACAAACTCTTAAAACACGGATAGTTTATCCCTGTTCCAAACAGGGTTATCAATTTGAGGATTCATAAATGCGTATCCAAATAGTCTGATTCAGAATTAATTTAAAAACGAATTCTTCTAAAAATGACGTAGTTTAAGGTAGCCCATATTCTGTATGAACTGGGTCCCGACCCAAGCCCGATCTGACCCGTTACTGTTCATCATCGTCTTCTTTGAGAAGACACTGTTCATCACTAACCCTAAAAATTCAGACTTCTATTTCGTGTATTTTTTGTTACCTTTTCTTCCTGTTTTCAATCCTAATCAATCCTATATATGCCAATTTAGGTTTCTCCGTTGGTTTCATAGTTTGAATTAAGTTTAAAAGCTCTGTCGAGCTTTCATGGCTGTTTTGGATATTCCCTCTGTTCATGACCATTTCCCCATCAAAATCGATGAAGTTTGGCCTATGATGATTCTTAGTTTATAGAGTTTCCATTTTCGTTCAATAAATTGACTTTGAAGTTCAGTTGGTGGGGTTCACTTCTGAACCCGCAACCTGCAAGTTATTATATCTCCCTCATTTTTTATTCATTTCACTTATTTCTTCTCATTTGGTGATCCTTGTCACCTCTAGTTTAGGTCCTAAGCAACCATTTTAGATTTAGTTCAAGTTTATTCAGACCCAGTTTGAAGGTCTCACAAATGGCATTTTTTCCTGATTTTCCTGATTTTCTAGGTTCTTCATACCTTGTTTCTCTTCCTTAAGCTATTATCTATTAACTATAGAGTGTATATATACACTTTAGACTATTAAAACTGAACTAAAACTTTGAAGGTTCTAAAGAGAGGATTACATTTTCTCTTGATTTTCAGCTGCTGCAGTTGCTCGGCTTCTCCATTTCCTTTCTTCCTTTGCTTCCTCTATTCTCTCTATCTTTTTCTTTCCTAAGGCATGCACTACCCATGCATATATATATATATATATAGGTAGCACACACACTTAAATATCTAACCCCAACCTCTCTTTTCTCTCTCCCTATGCCGGTTCTCTCTCTCTCTCTGATATTTTTTCCTCTGTTTTTTCTTTTTGTTTTACTATATATATATATGTATTATATATATATATATATATATATATATATATATATATATATATACTGCTGCACACACTTACACATATATATGTTAACACTCATATATTTAAATACATACATATATATATATATATATACTTATCATATATATATATATACACTTATCATATATATATATACACTTATCATATATATATATATACATACATATATATATATACATGTTTATATACATCCATCACTCTGTAAGTGTATTATTCGAACACTTGGAGTTTTCAAAACTTAAAATGAACTATAAAGTCAAACATCATAAAACGAACCCCAACGTTTCGGTATTACAGTAATTTTCTCTGTTTAATTTGGGTTGGGATATTACATCCTCTCTCGCTTAATAGAGTTTGGTCCCCAAACTTGGCGTACCTTGTAGTGCGAAGAGTTGAGGGTATTTGGCGCGTACTTTGTCCTCTCGCTCCCAAGTGGCTTCTTCAATCCGGTGGTTTCTCTATAGCACTTTCACTAATAGAATAGTTTTGTTCTATAGAACTTGCTCCTAGCAATCCAAGATCTGTACTGCTCGCTCAGCATAGCTCAAATTCTCTTAGACATCCAAGGGCTCGTGCTCCACCACTTGGTTTGGGGTGTGTAAACATTTCCTTAACATAAAAACATGAAAGACATTGTGCATATGTGCCAACTTCAAAGGTAGGGCAAGTTGGTATGCTACCGGTCTGACTCGTTTGATAATCTCAAATGGTCCAATGTATCGAGGCCCTAGCTTCCCTTTTTTGCCAAATCTCACTACGCCTTTTATAGGTGATACCTTCAAAAATACATGATCACCTACCGCGAAGTCCACCTCTCTTCTCCAAGCATTAACATAACTCTTTTGTCATCTTTGAGTTGCCAATAAGCGTTTCTTGATCAACTGGATCTTTTCGGTGGTCTGTTCCATTATCTCTGGCCCAAATAAGTTTCTTTCACCTACTTCTGTCCAACATAGTAGAGATCGACACTTCCTGCCGTATAGTGACTCATATGGTGCCATGCCAATACTAGATTGATAACTATTATTGTATATGAATTCCACTAATGGTAGCTGATCCTCCCAATTTCTCATAAAGTTTATGACACAGAATCGTAGCATATCCTCTAGAGTCTGTATCGTCCTCTCAGACTGTCCATTAGTCTCTAGATGGTAGGCAGTACTAAGTCTTAATTTTGTGCCCATTGCTTGTTGTAGGCTCCTCCAAAATTGAGACACAAACCTTGGATCTCAATCAGACACAATGGATATCGGGACTCCATGTAGTGGAACTATCTCCCTGACATAGAGTGTTGCCATTCACTCCAAAGTCTGAGTTGTCTTGGTCACGAAGAAGTGAGCTGTCTTTGTCAGCCTGTCCACTATCACCCATACAGCATCACTCTTATATGGCGTCTTAGGCAATCCTGACACAAGGTCCATAGTGTTATGCTCCCATTTCCACTCGGGTATTGGAAGTGGTTGTAGAAGTCCACCGGGCTTCTGATGTTCAACTTTAATCTGCTAGCACTTGACACGTGTAATGTACTCAGCTATTTCCATTTTCATTCCTGACCACCAATAAGTATTCTGAACGTTGTGGTACATTTTGGTGTTTCTTAGGTGTACGACAAATCTTGAATTATGTGCCTTATCAAGAATCTCCTTTCTAATCTCAGGTACATCCAGCACGCAAATTCTACTTCGATAATATAACATTCCATCTTGGATAGCAAAATCCAAATTCTCTCCTGTCTCGACATCTTTACGGAGCTTGGCTAACTTTTCATCCTGGGTCTACAGCTCCTTGATATTTTCTACAATCATCAGATCGACTATTACATTGGCACACATTACTTTAGAGCTTGGCAGAACCACTTCTATTTCTATTATCTTTAGCTCCTTCAGTAGCTCTTGTTGTGTTGTCAACAAGCAAGCCGACTCCCTGATGAATTTTTGCTGAGAGCATCTGCCACCACAGTAGCCTTCCTCGAGTGGTACTGTATGTTGAGCTCATAATATTTAATCAACTCTAACCAGCGACGCTGTCGTATATTAAGCTCCTTCTGTGTGAACAAGTATTTCAGGCTTTTGTGGTCAGTGAAAATCTCAAATGTCGTTCCATACAAATAATTCCTCTAAATCTTTAGTGTAAATACAATGGCTACTAGCTTGAGCTCATGAGTCGGGTAATTTTTCTTGTGTGGCCTTAGTTTCCCGTGAGGCATAAGCCACAACCCTCTCATTTTGCATTTGAACGCACCCCAAGCCTTTGTATGAGGCATCACTATAGATCACAAGGCCTTCTGTTCCATTTGGTACTATCAAAATTGGAGCTGATACCAAACGGTTCTTCAGCTCTTGAAAGCTCTTTTCTATTTTCTCAATCTAGACAAACGGAACATTCTTCCGGGTCAGCTGGGTAATTGGTGTAGCTATCTTGGAATAGTCATTGATGAACCTTCTATAATAGTCAGCCAATCCCGTGAAGCTGCGGACTTCCGTAACATAAGTCGGCCGGGGCCAACTAATAATAGCTTCGATCTTTTGGGAATCTATTGAGATCCCCTCTTTCCTGATCAAGTATTCCAAAAATGAAATGCTAGGGAGCCAGAATTCACACTTTTTCAGCTTAGCATACATTTTTTGCTCCCGCAGCTCTTGTAGAGCTTTCCTCAAGTGCACTTCATGTTCCTCTTGATTTTTAGAGTAAACCAAGATATCATCAATAAACACAATCACAAAATCATCTAAGTGTGACTTGAAAACCCTATTCATTAAGTCCATGAATGTAGCTGGGGCATTTGTCACCCCAAAAGGAATCATAAGGAACACGTAGTGTCACAACCCGAAACCCACCCTATGCCGATCTCGTGTCGCGGGGCCGACCCAATGGTCGTCCCTACTTTTTTCATTCTCTGTATCTATGATATCAGTAATAATGTAAACCTAACATTAGAGTGTGGAAGCCTTATTACAAATATAGTTTAAAGATTGAAAATAAATCTGACAATAACTAAACATAAACCATTCTTAAGTGGTGAGTACATGGAGACTACTTTATTCTATTGTGCTCCTCAACTGTCTCCCTATGCTCCTGACCTCTTATCGTGGTTCTGTAGCATTCTCTCATGAAAAAAATATAATGAATGAGATGAGCTAACAAAGCTCAGTAAGTAAAAGCCTATCTCCAATACGGGTTAAGAATCACATGAAAAAATACAAACTCAAAGGTAACATGATAGCCAGTCATGACAACGGTTGTTGTTAACAGAAAAATTTCGTAATAACCAATGAATAATAAGGCACAATAATATTTGTGAGTAACAGTGTAACATGAGTATGGGAAAAGCT
This sequence comes from Nyssa sinensis, assembly GCA_008638375.1. Lineage (NCBI taxonomy): Eukaryota > Viridiplantae > Streptophyta > Magnoliopsida > Cornales > Nyssaceae > Nyssa > Nyssa sinensis. The sequence goes on from CM018032.1 coordinate 21,935,413, forward strand.
CAATGATCACGATCAACATATATATACTGCCACAATAAATCGGTTACAGTCAAATCCAATAAATAAGGAACTATCAATCAGAAAACTATTCATAGGGAAATGAAAACATCTTATGAATCCAATAAACGTTAATACAACAGTCAAACATGAATGATGCATTTACGTTGTTCAAGGTTTGGCAGACCCTCGGTCTTTTGGGGGCCCGACATACCCCCTTAACATGAATGCATATAAAATGCCCTTTTAACTCACTGCATAAAAATGCCATCATTGCCACTTTTCTATTTACAGACTTGACCCGTAGGTCCCATAAATTGACCCGTAGGTCCAGTCAATCAGATAGCATCAGATGGGTAATGTGACTGAGCATAAAACCCGGTATGTAACATGAATCAGGAGTATATCATAATTTTATAAGAAGTGTATAAGATATGGAACATCATAACATAAGCATTCAATGATAAGTATCAATACAATAAATCAAATCATGAGATATCAGTTAATAGGCCTCCACCAGATAAGACAATATCAATGGTGGGAACAATAACAATGGATACATACATGAGTACAAGTTTTGGCAGTAATAGAAAGATCGTGGCTTGGAAAACCACGTATAAGAGATAGGAATTCACTTACCTTATCAGTGCCTTAGTATTCTGTGACTTTCCCTTTTCCTTTCGAGTCCCCTATATATCAGTAAACACGTTTCAGTTTTAATGCTATTCATCAAATTTTATGCCTCATTATTATACGTATCTCTTTTACTACTTTAGACTCTATCGTTGAGTTCAGAACGTCGAAGAAAGTTGGTTTAGACTTTCACGAAATTTCGTTTGGGTTCGGATACTATTAAGGGCATTATGATAATTTTGGCATTTTACGGGTCTTTACTTTTTTTGGAGTCCTGTCTCGCAAAACAAACCTCGTCATTGGATTCAGAATGCCCGAGATAGTCAAAATACACTATTCATTCATATTAATTGGACTTCGCACTATTTCACTATATTTAATTTAATTAAATTAATTTAATTTAGGTTGTACATAATATATATATATATATATATATATATATATATTTGTTCACATTAAACATCACGGGCTTGCTTGTCAAAACGGTTTGGATTCGGCTTCTCTTACACATGATCTAAGGTTCGAGTCTCCAGGGGCGTAGCCCCTTTTATTTTTCTAGATTTAGTTAATTATACAATATATATATATATATATTGAGGGGTTAAAAGATCACACGTGAGCCCATGGCTCAGTGTGTCCGTGTTCCACCGATTAGCCCTAAGGTCTGGGCTTCGAATCCTAAGGGCAGCAACCCCCCGTATTTTTTTCTTAAAGCTTTGAAGCCAAACAACGGACAGTCACCCAAAACAGGGATAAGCTATCCCTTTCCAATTTAAATTCCAATTTGATTTCCAAGCCCCACAACCAAACACCCAGAATTCTGATTTAATTTAAAACAGTCCTAAACCAAATGATGCAGTTTTGATGCAAACTAGTACCACACGACACTGTTTCATGGGGACTGTTCATCGTCTTCCACCCCACGACTTTTTGGTAGGGTTTTGGTGGGTCTCCGTCACCTTCTCCGGCGACGGCCACTTTTTTCGACTGTTTTTCAACCTAAATTAAATGCAGTTTTCTTCAAAATTTTATGGGGATCACATACCTAACCTCCGTTTCCTATTTAGACCAACCGAACCCTTCGAATAGACCCAAACAGTAGCTCCGACCATAAAAACGATTTTTCGGTGAGCCGGTTTCGTGACAATTCCTTTATTGTTTTGACGCTAAATTTGTTCAAATCTTTTTATGCACTTCATATCAACAATTTCCCATTATTTAATTCAAGTTTCATGCACAATGTTGACAAACCTGAATCTAGCACCATGACCTGCAATTTCTGTTTTCTAGTTTAGTGTTTGACTATTTTTACTGATTTTTCTTGCAATTTAATCCTCTTTCTATATGATACAAGGTCCTACACTTTAAACTATTTATTACGCTTTCTAAAATTAAAAATAGAAGCTAACTAACTTACCTTTTTCTGATTTTCAAATTTGCAGTATTTCTTCTCCCTTCACTCTTTCCTTCTGAGTTTCAACTTCTGGGCCTCTCCATAACGTTCATAGCTTCGGCCAATTTAGTCTTTCCTTTGCTATTTTATTTCTAACACACATACAGATATATATAGGTAGATTTCATCCTCTCTCAGTTCTCCCCCATTCCTCTCTCTTTCCAGCCCCTTTTCTTGACTCTCATTTTTCTTACATTTCGGCTGCCTCCCTCTTTTTTCATCATTCAGTTTCAGTGCATTAATTCCCTAAAGACTTTGATACATATATGTACATTTTCTTCATTTAGTTTCAATGAATTAATTCCCTGAAGACTTTGATACATATATATATATATATACATATTATACTATATCCTGTAAATTTCATAGAAGCTTCCTATCACAACACACGTCAATTACACACACAACACTTGTTGCATGCATGGCAGCCCCCTTTCCATGCATTTATACATAAGTATACTTATACTTATACATATATATTTATATAACAGTTCCATGTAGTAGATATATATATATACATATGTACATAAAATCCTAAGTGCCTATATTTATAGATATAGATATATATATATATATGCACGTATTTTGATGCACGGTTCTAGTTGCTCAAGTAGTGCCTAGCACTATCTGTATGTTTGAAACCATTCATATTTCAAAATCGTGCAGTCCATTTAATATAGAGCCTTAACAGCTCGGGTTACAAGGTTGTTCAGTCATCATTTGGGTTGGGGTATTACACGTAGTGTCTATATCGGGTACTGAACACTATTTTCTCTATATTAGCAGGCCTGACTTTCAACTGATGGTACCCTGACCTCAAGTCGATCTTTGAGAATACTTGTGCCCCTTTTAACTGATCACACAAATCATCCACCCTTGGTAGAGGGTATTTGTTCTTGATGGTGATTTTGTTCAACTCATGATAGTCAATACATAATCGCATAGTCCCATATTTCTTCTTGACAAACAATACTAGGGCATCCCATGACGAAGAACTACGTTGTATAAAACCTTTGTCTAGTAGTTCTTAGAGCTGCAATTTTAATTCTTTCAGCTCTGCTAGTGCTATTCGATACGGGGTTTTAAATATAGGTGAAGCACCCGATAGTACATTAATATTGAACTCAATTTCTCTATCGATAGGCATTCCTAGCAGATCTTGCAGAAATACCTCAGAGAATTCTTTGGCAATAGGGATCTGATCTAATATGTGCTGTTGTGAGGGAATGTCCAAGATGCTACACAAGATCTATTGAATTTTTTCCAATGATCATTCATCACTTGTCAATCTCCTTTTAGAGCCGTCACAGTCCATAGTGTTCACTTGATAGTCCTGTTCAATTAGTATTTGCCTCCCAATGATCCGTTTGTCATCAATCCATCTAGAGTTTCAAACTCCTCACGTCGCTTTTCATTAAGTATTCTTCAGACCATTTCTCATATATTTTTTTTTGTTAAATCCACCGATCTTCCAAGATTCCACAATCCCAACTCTATGTCACCTTATATCTTTTAGAAAAGCATTAATCGTTGCCTTTGTTCAGATGATAGTTTCCCCTAATTCATTGATTAATAACTTAAGAGTCATCAACCTCGACACTGGTATGATTTTTCCCAATAATCCTTAATCTTTTCCCTTAAGCATATTATTTTCTTCCAATAGTCACCAATCACTTAGCTATTTAATCATCAGACTCTTAGTTCCTTTAAGGATGTTTAATTAATTAATAACTATGTACTTATGATCTATGCCTCACATGCTCCATATATATCATTCATGGATAATAGTTTCCTCGTAGTACCTCAAAATCAAATATCATCCCTATTAAATGGTTTCTCTAAATAATTTCCTACCAGTTCAGGCTTTACGATATCTTAGATCACAAGCTTCATAGACTTCTTCCTAATATTTATTCATCCTGTGTCAGCCTCTTTTCAAAACATCACATATCATAAGGTCAATTTTAATAATCTTATTCATTTAGTAATTATCTTCAAAACTCCGTCCATCTCTACTCTATCAGGGTTTAACTCACTCATGAATTTTCATATTTTTGGTACCTCATGAATTTATTTAGAGTATCAATTCCTCCTGTAATTATCCATTAAGTTTCCTTCAAACTATCTCACATTCAACCCTCGTTTAGTTATCCATAACATTTATCAAAATTTCCTCTGATATACCACAAAGTGACAAAGCAGTCCTCATGTGACACGTTTGATTACAGACCAGTTGAAGCTTGGCCATCCAGAGCAGATTCATACAATCAGCCATTCAGAGCAGGCTTAGGCGATCAGCCTTCAAAGCTCACAGAATCGAGCATAAGGCCTTCAGAGCATCCTTCAGGATTCAGAGCTCATCACCGCCTTGTATCCTACCGAGTAAAGGAAAAGGAAACAATCATCAACAAGGAAACTACCATCTACGGATATCTATCAAGCGTAGCGTCTAACATGATAACTGTCGTTCTCTGGTTATCAAATCCCTACATTCATGGCTCTAAATCCTAATCAACTTAGGAAAGCCACAAACTATAAATTAAACCCTAGAGGTACGCTTTAGATTCATGCTCATTCTTTGGTTTACAATTACAATCTTTCAATTCAATTTTATTGACTTAAGCATCGGAGTGGCTACCACCGGAGCCAATCCAGTGGCCCTCTGATCCTTCTCTTTGAGTGTTTCTCAAGCGATAGAGTTCGGAGCCCCTACCGACCAAAAAGTGCAGCATCAGTTTGGCGCCATCTGTGGGAATGACATGTTCTTTCAACAAAAGTGCTCTACTTACGAACAAACTCATCATCCTTCTCACCAGAGGACCATGGCTCCCAATCTCCGACTGAAAAAGAATGCTCAAAATCCTCAAAACCCTTAACCCCGGCCGCCTGCCTGACGAGCAAGGAGACAAACAACTGATCCCATGCAGCAAGAGCTTGACTTAGTCAAATGAAAAAATGAGTTAATACAAGAACAACTACTTGCCATGTCTAAAACTCTGGCGGTACTCACCCAAAACCTCGGAACTAATCCTTTGAATCCACCCATCAACACGGCTGATCAAATGACACAACCTCTTACCTCCACCACGGACGAAGGATTTCATGAAGAGATTCCCAATAATCAACCGGTGTACCCCCAAGGTGCCACTCATATTAGCGGAGACCCACAGCCTTCAGTAGCCACAGGCAAAGGGACACCAACTTTTATTCCAGACATCCACTATAGAAGCACCACTAGGGCTCCAACCCCAGGGGCTTCAGGAGCGAATCTAGTGCCGCAAGAGTCTTAACCTCAAGTGGCTCCGGTTCTTCTAGCTCAAGAGCACCAAAATCCTCCTCCAACCATGGGACATGCCCGTCCCATTCAGGTAGGAGCCGAAACTGCAAGACAAGACTCGCAAGAAGTCCTGCCCAGGGACCCACGAAGAGTTGAAGAAGTTGCGGACTCTATAGACCGCATTGTTGTAATGAGAGGTATTCAAATCCCTCTAGAACAGGATGAGCTAGCCAGGTTGCTCGGAAGGCTCGCCACGCCATTTACCCTTGCAATCATGGCTGAGGAGAGGTCAAGGAAGTTCGTCGTCCCAAAGTTCACCCCTTATGATGGGATTAGGGACTCGGGGGATCATCTTTCTCATTACCAGCATACCATGGCACTACACGGGGCTTCTGACGCCTTCATGTACTGTACATTCATTACCAACCTCAAAGGCACAGCACTGAAATGGTTTCACCACCTCCCACCGAGCTCAGTCACTAGTTTCTATGAGCTCGGCAGACGCTTCCTAGACAGGTTCATGACTAGTAGGAGGTTGAGGAAGGGCCCATAATTCCTGCTTAAAGTAAAATAATCCAAAGAGGAACCCCTCTGAGGGTATATTGCACGCTTTAACGCCGAACTAACGGAGATTACAGATTGCAGCCCGAGCTTTTTAGTAGTTGCTATGACCTCTAGACTCGCACAAGGAGGCTTCAGGGATTCCCTGACAAAGAACCCTCCTGCCGACATGGCAGCCCTCTTGGATCGGGCAAGGAAGTACATAAATCTGGAGGAAGCAAAGAACCCATCTCAAAAGATTAAAGAACAAGCTCAACAGGATGAACAGAAGGACTCCAGTACAATCAAGAAAAGGGTTAGAAGCCTAGACAAAAGAATGACTTCCAGAACTCCAAATAGCACTGCTCCAAAGGGATTTACTACCTTTACTCCTCTGAATGCCTCCTTACCTCACATACTTCGGCAAGTCCGAGCACGTGAAAACCTAAGATGGCTAGAGCCACTAAGAGGCGATCCCAGCTATTGGGACCATACCAAGTATTGTGACTTCCACAAAGACCACGGGCACGCATCTGACACATACAAATCCCTTAAACATGAAATCGAGCAGTTCATAAGAAGAGGACGATTGCGAGAGCTTGTCAAGTAGGACGGGAGGTAGAACCCCTGTAATGACAGAGCCCAGTAGAGAAGGCTGGACCAAAGGCAGGACCAGAGACCAGAACAAAAGGAAGGACAGAATAGGCCTCAACAATAGAACAATCAAGTTATCTTCGTCCTCCATGCAGATACCCCGACAATAGGGACGTCCAACCGAGCAAGAAAACGGTATGCTCAGGAGGTCAGAATTACTCCCAGCATCCTACAGATCTCCAATGTCGAGAAAAGATTGAGGCCAGTACCTGAGATCCAGTTCTCAGATCAAGATCTTGCATGAGTACATTGTCTTCTCAATGATGCCCTCGTTATCGCCCTCAAAATTGCCAACTTTGAGATCCGAAGAGTCTTGGTGGACACAGGGAGTTCTGCGAACGTGCTACTCTACGAACCCCTCAAATAGATGAAACTCAATCCCAACGACATCAAGCCCACCATTGCTATCATGGCAGGATTTGATGGGAACCTCAGTACCCCATTGGGGAGGATTGACCTTCCAACCATAGCAGGAGAGGGAGAGGGACAAAAGACGACGATGTCAGAATACATGGTTCTGAATGCCAAGTCCCCTAACAACGTCATAATTGAGAGACCTTCGCTACACCAAATGGGAGCAGTCACTTCGACCCATTACCAATGCCTAAAATACGTCCACAATCATGTTGTTTACTCTATCAAAGGATGTCAACCGACCTCTCGAGAATGTCATGCTCTCGCGCTCAAGGAAAGGGCCCCAAATAGCAATTACTGCACGTTCATGAATGCAGGGATCCAGACCTCACCCACCATCGCGAGGCAGAAGACTGCCCTTCCAAAATTGATGAGCCTCTAAACCCTAGAGTAAGGGACAACAAGGCCAAGCCTATAGGAGAACCCATCAAAGTGCTGGTCAGCTCGGAAGAACAAGGGCGTTACTTACAGATCGGTTCGGACCTGACACATGCCAAGTAGAAAGAGATGGTAAAATTCTTAAGAAACAACCTCTCAGTGTTTGCCTGGGAAACAAAGGATATGGAGGGCATAGATCTAGACCTCATCACTCACAAGTTGATGGTGATCCTGATCACCCCCTAGTGAGACAAAAAAGAAGGCCACTCACTCTAGAGCGGCATCAGATCATTAATGAGGAGGTTTAGAGGCTGCTAGAAGCTAAGATGATACAGGAAGTATTCTATCCAAAATAGCTTGTTAACACTATTCTGGTCAAAAAGAAAAATGGAAAGTGGAGAGTTTGTGTTGACTATACAGGCCTCAATAAGGCCTGCCCAAAAGACAGCTTTCCACTGCCAAGGATAGATGCTGATGCTACTACAGGACATGAACTCATAAGCTTCATGGATGCTTACTCTAGATATAACTAGATCCAAATGTACGCTCCAAACCAAGAAAAGACAACATTCATAACCGAGCGAGGTCTCAATTGCTATAGAGTGATGCCATTTGGCCTAAAGAACGCTGGGGCAACATATCAGCGTCTGGTCAATAAGATGTTCAGTCCTCTGATCGACAGCACCATGGAAGTTTACATTGATGACATGTTGGTGAAGAGCCTACAAAAAAAAAGCCACCTCCGGCACTTAACTCAGACATTCGACATCCTGAAGCAACATAAGATGAAACTGAATCCCTCGAAGTGCACCTTCAGTGTAACCAAGGGAAAGTTTTTGGGATACATTGTCTCTTAGAGAGGTATTGAAACAGACCCCACTCAGATCAGGGCTTTCATTGGGCTGGAGGCGCCAAAGACCAAGAAAGACATTCAGGCTCTGAACGACAGAATTGCAGCTCTAAGCAGATTTATCTCCAAATCTATTGATCGCTGCCTACCATTCTTCAAAGCCTTGAAAGGTAATAGAGCCCTATAATGGTCAGAAGAATGTGAAAAAGCTTTCCAAGAATTGAAGAAATACATAGCTTCCCCTGAACTCTTGTCAAAGCCAGTCCAAGGGGAAAAGCTACTTCTCTACCTTGTTGTCTCTAAAAACGCTGTCAGTTCAGTACTGGTCAAGCAGGACAGAGGAGTCCAGAAGCCCATATTCTATGTTAGCAGGGCATTATTGGACACAAGAAATAGATATACAGAGATTGAGAAATTAGTCTTTGCCCTAATAACCTCAGCACGGAAGCTCAGACCCTACTTTCAGGCTCATCCCATTGAGATCCCAACTACCTATCCGTTGAAATCAGTGCTTCGGAAGCCAGAAGTCTCAAGACGATTGATCAAGTGGTCAGTAGAATTGTGAGAATTTGACATATCTTATGTTCCACGGACCTCCATCAAAGGGCAAGCCTTGGCCGATTTTATCACCGAATTCACCCCAGCACTGCAAGACAAGGCACAGCTCTGTGAAAGCTTTGGTACATGGCACCTTCATACCGATGGATCTTCCATCGACCATGGTTCTGGTGTCGACTTGGTGCTACGATCCCCTGATGGGCTTATAGCAGAAAAGGCAGTAAGTTTGGGGTTCAGAGCTTCAAACAATGAAGCAGAATACGAGGCCCTTGTCCTTAGATTGAAGCTAGCTTTAGAATACGAGGCTCAAAACCTCGAGGTCTTCTCCAATTCCCAATTTGTGGTAAGCCAAGTTTTGGGAGAGTTTTTCATCAAAGATAATAGAATGCTCCAGTATTCAGAACTGGTGAAATTACTGAAGCAATCCTTCCAAAAATTCACAATCCAGAAAATTAAGAAAGGTCAGGGCTGATGCACTGGCCAATATGGCCTCCCACCTCAAGGCCGAAGGAGAATCCACGTTGAAAATCTCCCATCAATTAGAACCAAGCATAAAAGAGGTCCGAGTTGCCCAAGTTACAGAGCAAACCTAGAGCTGGATGACTCCCATCCTTCAATACCTAGAAGGAGGGCTCCTTCCAGAAGACAAGAACAAGGCCAGAAGGATCCGAATCAAGGCAGCTCGGTACCTGATCTTGAACGGGAAGCTTTATAGAAGATCCTATTCTCAACCCTTGCTAAGGTGTTTGACTCCAGAAGAGTCTAAGTATATCCTGGCAGAAATACACGAAGGAATTTGTGAAAACCACAATGGAGGCAAAACTATAGCTCACCGAGCTTTAACACAGGGCTACTATTGGCCGAGCATGTTGAAGCAAGCGAAAGAGTACGTCCAGAGGTGTGACAAATGCCAACGGTTTGTTCCCAACCAACACCAACCTTACCATGAGCTTTCCTATTGTCAGCCTATGGCCCTTTGCTTAGTGGGGGATGGACATCATAGGCCCACTACCAAAGGCCACACCAAATAGGAAATATCTTTTGGTGGCCATTGACTATTTCTCTAAATGGGCAAAAACAGAGCTCCTAACACACATTACGGAGAAAAAAGTCAAGAATTTCACTTGGAAGAACATAGTCTGTAGGTTCGGCATACCATACGTGATCATTTCAGACAATGGTACGCAGTTCGCTGGCAAAGTTTTCAAGAAATTCTACCAAGACCTGCACATCAGTCAACATTTTGCCTCTCCAGTACATCCCCAAGCCAACGGGCAAGCAGAGGTCACTAACCAAACAATCCTTCATGTCCTTAAAGAGGTTGGAAGGAGCCAAGGAAAGATGGGTTGAAGAACTCCCTGGAGTGCTCTGGACCTACAGAACCACCAGAAGAACATTTACCTCTGAAACTCCCTTCTCACTTGCCTATAGTATCGAAGCGGTGATCCTTGTTGAGATTGGTATGCCTACCCTAAGGACTGAAGCTTTCGACCAAGGGAGCAATGATCAACAACTTGTAGGAAACTTGGACTTACTTGAAGAAAAGAGGGATCAAGCCAGGATCAGGATGGAAGCATATCAGCACAGGATGGCCAACAACTCTAAACTGGGGCTAAAACCCATCAGCTTTGAAATTGGAGATCTCGTCCTAAGAAGGGTGTTCCCAAATACCAAATATCCCACTATGGGAAAGCTTTCGCCCAACTGGGAAGGTCCTTACCGAGTAACAAAAATTGTTAAACTTACCCATACTGGGTAGAAAACATGACTGGGAAACCTATACCCAGACCTTGGAATGTAGAACATTTACGAAAACATTATCAATAAAGCTTTTCTCTCTTATCACAGTACCTTCAAAAAAGTATCCATCTCAACGCACAGACCCCTAGGTCTGGTCCATCGTATTGACCCCTGAAGCCTTGTATTCACTACAAGCCCTTCAGGCCTGGTCCTTTCAATGCACAGACCCTTAGGTCTGGTCCATCGTATTGGCCCCTGAAGTCTTGTATCCATTACAAGCCCTTGAGACCTGGTCTTTTCAATGCACAGATCCCCAGGTCTGGTCCATCGTATTAACCCCTGAAGCCTTGTATCCATTACAAGTCCTTTGGGCCTAGTATCCTCAATACACAGACCCCTAGGTCTGGTCCATCAAATTGACCCCTGAGGCCTTGTATCTATTACAAGTCCTTTAGGCCTGGTCCTTTCAATGCACAGACCTCTAGGTCTGATCCATCTCAATGCACAAACCTCCAGGTTTGGTCCATCGTAAGGTACAGACCCCTAAAACCTTCCTGCTTGTGCAAGCTCTACAGGTCTGGACCATCTCTATACAGGGATAAACCTAATCAGTTACCCCCATGCTAAAGACAAAATAATTGATCACCATGCGTAATTACCAATTCTGGTTCAGTCATTACGAAGCTTCATGTTCAGACTTTATCAGCCATAATAAAAGAAGATTTGGTCTTGGGAGACATGTTACTTACACTTCTGATGTTATGAGCAAAGGTTTTTGATCCATTCAATTAGTATAAGTCATCTTACCAAGTTATTATCAGTCCTGGTGGACAGACCTTGCTTATAAAATTTCAGCTTAATTATCATTACAAGCCTTACGGATCAACAACTAAGTCCTGGTTTACACTATGGATGGATTGTTATCACAAGTCATCCAACAGATCATTGCAAGACCTCCTGCTCAAGTTATTTAGTGCCAGATAAGTTCAAACTGCTCAAGTTCCTTTGCTCGGAAGGCAGCTTCCCGATCACAACGAATTGTAAGACTGGTCTGAAACCCAAATAGTTCTTGGACATCTTTGCTCGCACTAATTACAAGTTTAAAAGGGCTGGAGCCCAAGCTCAACAGTGGCTCTTGACAGTGCTAAGTCTACTTGGCATCCACAATGCTCCTCAGAATTTACAAAGTGTTGCAGTTCAAAAGGATAAAGACACACAAGTTCTGGAGAAAATTGATTGCGTTAATTAAGATGTTGCAGGTACATCAGTTCTCATAAAAAGGGAAAAAACAACAAAGTACATATAAAAGAATCCTAGACTGGAGCTCCAGAACAAGTTGAGGCAGGCCCCTCTATTGGAGGGAGTTCGGAAGGGGTTGCTTCAGCTTTTTCGCTTGGACCCTCAACCTCGGAAGGAGGGGCTGCAACACCCTCGATTGTTGACAGATCAAAGTCCAGAAATTCGGCAAGTAGCTTGGATCTGAAGGTGTTTTATCCATGCTAAATCAGCTCTTGACCCATTTCCTGGACTTCTTTCCTCATCTCCGTTTCAATCTCAACTTTGGCAGCTACGATTGCATCTTGAAGCTTCTAATTAATGGCATACTGGAAAGTGTCAAACTCCTTCTGAAGCTTTGCTGCCCTCCGAACATAAAGGTCCATCTCAAACTCCAAGACAGCCAGAGAAGTGGAAGCCTCCCTTAAACTCTCCTCCGCAACATGAACCGCAGACTGAGCTGTCCCCAGCTATAGCCTAACTTTATCCAGTTCGGCCTGAAGTTTTTCAACCTCCTCCGAATCTTGAGGAGTCACCATCAGAGTAGCCATACTATGCATACTCTGCAAAATATAAAGTAAACAAGTCAGGACAAGCCAAGTGCAAAGCAAACAAGCAAAAGAGAGAAAAGGAAACTTTCAGTATTCACCTACATCTGGAGATTCATCAACTCAGTCATTAATTTATCCGGCTTCTGCCCCCTCTATCGATGAGGGCCCTTAGCCCAGAAATCATCAAAGGCCTTTTTTTGCGACCAAGTAGTTAGAATCCCCAGATGATGGGGGGGCTTTGGCCGCTACCTTCCCCTTCCCAACTTGTCTGCTCGAAACTGAAGAGGCAGGAGGGACTACGGTTATTGGGGTGGGCTCCTCCACTTCAAGCTCGGCACGCTCGGGAGAACTGGAAAGCAGCCTCCTCCTTTTGACTTGCAGCGGTGGATCAACGGGCAAAGAGGTCTCCCCCACCTTCTTCTTCGGTGGCTTTGGGTCCCAACTCTCTAAAAGAGACTTCTTGAACTCTTCCGCGCGCTTATTAGCAGCCATCAAGTTCTCCAGTGTAATGATGACTGTGTGAGCTCGATTTGAGGTCTGAAGGAGCTGACGGTATTGGTTATAGAGGTCGGTTGTGAAAATAGACCTCTTTTAGGCACTCTTATCTGCACAGAAGACATAAGAATAATGATTAATTGAGTAGCTCGGGAGTGAAGGCATAAGACAGAACTAAAACAGTCACAAGAAAATGGGGTCTCACCCTTAATCCCCGTACTCCGGGGGAATGTTGAGATGTGATCTTGGAAGTCCTCGAGCTCCCATCCTCCTCCCACGAAAAAGTACCACTTCTTCCAAGTCTTGTTGGAAGTGGGTGCAGAGGAAAAGGGTCTAAACCCTTTATCAAAAGACATATAAAAGAGGCCTTCCGACCTCATGTATTTCAGATCCATATTGCTACAGATCAAATAAAGGGACACGTCAACATTGTTCTAGTGCCCTAACACTATGAACCCTAGCAGGTGCCTCCAACTATTAAGATTAAGGTCTATAGGGCAAATGTTAAACCAACATAAAAACTATCTAACCAGGTCAGGAAGAGGGAGTCTCAATCCCATCTCAAATGAAGCAAGATAGACACAAATTTTGCCCGCCTTCACATCATATGGGCGATCTAGGTCACTTGGTACTCTACAAGTGACATTTTGGGGGAAATTTTATTTTTCCCTCAAGTCATCTATCATGGCCTAAGTGATAGCACTCTAACCTTCATCCTTATGGGAAAACCTCCTAGAGGCTTTGCCCCTCCAATTTCTAGGTTCCACAAAAACATCAATTATCCTAACCTCCGAACTGGAGGAAGACCTTACCGACCTATTTTTGGTATTACCAAAGGGATGACTATCTAAAGCTTGAACATTAGATGACACAACTGTCTCCGAAGAACTTCCTGTGCCATTACTAGAATTAGAAGACGCTGAAGAGGCAGGCATTACCAGAAACAGGGAAAATAAGAAGAAGAAATAAAGAGACAAAGCAAGACCGAAATCGAACCTGAAATTAGACAAGAAATGGGAGCCTCGGATGATGTACACTCCTCAAGGATCATTGGTCGCTCTGGTTCAACAATGGCGAAATCTCTCTTTTAGATACAATGAAAAATGGTGAAAGAAAGGGTGTGCAAAGCCCTTCTCCCTCTTTATATATGTTTTCAGAAATTGGGGCCCACCAAGCCGAACCGCCATGATGGTTGAGGGCAATGATGGCCTCGAAAGCCCAAGCGTTGGCTGCGCAATAAATGGCGCACCAGCAGTGGCCTTAGAAATTGACAAAAATAGGACACATGGCTTTTTGGAAGCATGTAGCCCTAGTTACACGTTGAGTTCAAACTAGGGCTCGGGGGGGGGGGGGAGTAACTGATATACCACAAAGTGACAGACCAGTCCCCATGTGACACGTGTGATTACAGACTAGTTGAAGCTCGGCCATCCAGAATAGATTCATACAATCAGCCATTCAGAGCAGGCTTAGGCGATCAGCCTTCAAAGCTCACAAGACTGAGCATAAGGCTTTCAAAGCATCCTTCAGGGATCAGAGCTCATCACCGCCTTAAATATCCTACCGAACAAAGGAAAAGGAAATAGTCATCAACAAGGAAACTTTCATCTACGGATATCTATCAAGTGCAGTGTCTAACATGGTAACTGTCGTTCTCCGATGATCAAATCCCTACATTCATGGCTCCAAATCCTAATCAACTTAGGAAAGCCACAACCTATAAATTAAACACTAGAGGTACAATTTAGATTCATCCTCATTCTTTGGTTTACAATTACAGTCTTTCAATTCAGTTTTATTGACTTAAGCATCGGAGCGGCTACCGCTGGAGCCAATCCAGTGGCCCTCTGATCCTTCTCTTTGAGTGTCTCTCAGGCGACAGAGTTCAGAGCCCCTACCGACCAAAAAGTGCAGCATCATCCTCAAATAATTTCAGTGTCATTCCTCTAGAATCTTCAACCATACTACTATTCCCTAAAGGTCACTATTTACTTAATCATCTCAATTGTTCAAGAACCACCGATTCCCATCATGACATATAGTCTTTTCCCCGATGTATTCATCCATAAAAATCTCTCGATGGTATTGAAACAATTAACATGTAACCTAGGGTTCTGTTTCTAAGTTCAACTTAGCAGTAAATGTGGGAACTATAATTAAGTTATTTAAACAATATAGGGACAGATTGTAAGCAACTAGAAAATACCTGAGACTACAGGTACAGTAGCCCGATCATCTTCCAGTGGTAATTTTGAAACATTACATAACACCCCGACCTGATTAAATAATAATTAAGTCACGAATTTTTAATTAGTGGCCTTAAAAGGAATAATAAGAAAATTTAAACGGGAGATGGGTGACGATTTCAAAACAATTCCTAGACCTTAAAAGTCAAGGTCGACTCTGGGGAAAATAAAATACAACTATGATTTATAAAATCGGTACATGAAAAGAGTAAATATTTAATTTAAAATCACAAAGTGAAAATAATACAAAAAGTTAAAATAAATAATTTATTTGGCCAAACAAGGCCTAATGGAAAAGTGACAAAAATAAGCAAAGTTGAGGCCAAGGGGATTTGAACCCTTGACCAAGTGGGCAAGACTTTAAGCACCCAAAAAGTTACCACTTGGGCTGCCCATATATTTTGCCTTGTATTGCACAATATATATATATATATGTATATGTACATCATATAATGCCAAATGGCTGAATATCAAATTTATGTGGCAGCCCCTCATTGGACCACCACACCCACCAACAAAGCTTCATGCAAGTCAAATCAAACATATTAAATCAATATATGATATATAAATATATACTTCTGAGCTGCGTGTGATGGTGAGCTCAGAATTGTAAGAATGATCTGAAGCTAGGGTCCGCTAGAGTGAGAAACTAGAGAGAGTTAGAGAGAGAAATGGAAAAGTTATATGTGCATATGTGTGTATGCATGAAGGGATCAAGAACCAAGTTGAGAAGGAGAAGGCAGAAGCTTGAGGAGCTCTGGAAACCAGGTTCAAGAAGAGGGACAAGGACTACCATGAGAGGTAAAACCCAAACCTATGAAAGTTCTCTCTCTCTAGAAAAATCGTGTTAAACTTACTGTTTAAAGGGATAAAATGCATGCATGATGGTCAGACTAAGAAATCTAGGTAAAGGCATGAGTAGTGGACCTCAAACCAGCCTTAGAACCCTAAACCCGTACACATCCACCATTATTAGACCTCCAAGGTGCAGGTCTGAGATGACCTTCATAAAACATATTTTTGTTGTGTTAGACCCAAAATAGGTCTTATGAGGGTATCAAAAACCAAGTTTCGCGACCGAGAAGCCTAGGTAAAGCCCTTTAGAATCTGACTTGTAGTTTCGGGTCTTGGAGACCAAACTCACAAATTGACCACAAAAACTAATTATGTTGTTGGAGGATGAATCTACACGAGCCTAGGATCACAACAGACCAAGCTAGAGGCCACAAGGTCCAAAAATGGAATGGTACGTTGAAGTTGCAGGTTCGGTTATCCAATTTCAGATCGAACGCTTGAGCTCGATCCAGTGCTCCAAATGAATTCCAAAACGATCCTCAGGCTTCCAGAAATATCTTAGGATGAAAAACAGAAGAAATTACCCACACAAAATTCATGAAATTGTAAAAAATAAAAATCGAGAATTAAGGCTACAGTGCGGGGGTGTTGGGGAAGGAGATGAACAGTGGACGAAGTGGGTTTTGGGTCGGATCTGGGTTCGGGTCGGAACCCGACCTGTCGCATAAATGGGTCACATGAAACTACGTCAATTGGTTAAGAAATTTTAAATTTCAAAATTTAGGGCTGACGTCATCATGACATCAGCATTAGGCATTGAACCGGCCAAACCGGTTGGTTCAATGAAGTAGTGGACCGGTTCACTTATAAATAAAATGAACCCTTTGGTTTATTTCAAAAGTTTTAAAGAATTAAATTTTGGCCCTTAGGAAATTCTGAAATTTCATTTGAACCCCCAACTGTTTAGAATATTTCTATTCTGGCCCAGATTTTTAAGAATCAATTCAAATAAGCCCATAGAAAAATAAATAATTAATAAAATAATTTATTTAATTATTTTATTAATTGGGTAAAATTACTATTTTACCCTCGGACACTAAATGAGTCAAACGAAGCCCAAATAAAATAAATGAATAGTGTATTTTGACTATTTTGGACGTTCTGGACCCAATGGAGGGGTCCATTTCCCGAGATAGGACTCCAAAAAATTTAGACATGTTAATGTATAAATTACCAAAATGCCCCTAATATAATACGAAGCCCAAATAAAGTCCAAATTGGACGAAATTGACACCAATAGAAGCCCAAATATTAGCGAGCTTGTATATATGATTAAATAATGATTCAGGGTCAGAACGTCATAAAATTTAAATGATCGATTTGTCCCTATGATCAAAAGCAGATACCAAACGAAGTCCAAAAGACCTAAAAATTTACGTATAAGATATGTAAAATATTCTGAGGACCATGATAGGTTCGGGGCAAGAAAAATAAATTACCATTTTGCCCCTGCATATGCCCGAAGCCAAATAAAAAGCCGAAAAGGCCTAAATTGACTTTCTTCGACGTTCTGAATCCAACTGTGAGGTCCAAAATACCAAATTAGATACTGAAAAATAAGTCACATGAAAAATAAAACTTATTAATTTACCACGAGTAGACCGGTAAGACCAATCTTAGGAAGTTAGGATACGTCAGGTTTAAGATTAAATGAAAAGCATCAAATTAGAGATGATTTGAAGTAAATGAGGAATTAATTAAAGTCTTGATGAACTTGATTTTTAGGAATTTCAAGGGAAAAGGGGAAGCCACCGGTAGTGCTGACCCAGAAGATCAATGTGAGTAATCTTGTACTTTGAAGTGGAGGTTTTAATCTCCACGGATTCTGAAGTAAATCGAAGTTTAAATGTTCTGAAGTGTTTTCACATCTACAGTATTTCTAAATTTAAATTCCCATATTTATATGCTTTATATTTCAAATGTGTTGTCGTATTAATTATCAGTCTACCATGGCATGCAAATTTATTTATGATATTCTGACAAATGATACGTTTATTTTCTGCATGTCCATATAAATGCCAATTTTATTAAATGCCTCTTGAATTAAATGTCTTCATTCTATCTATGCTTTAATAAATTCCTGTACATTGTGATTTAAATCCCTGAGGCTCATGTGTTAAATGTTTCAAGTATTGCCTTCCAAGTATTTAAAAACACCGTTAAATTATCCATGTTCTGAATACTCATGAAAACTCTTTCCTTTATTAAAGTCATGTTTTTAAAAGCTTATCAAAAGCATTTCTAGAAGAAGCCATGTTCTTAGATACTCATAAAAAGCTTTTCTTGAAAAGACATGTTTTCAATGCTTGTGAAAAGCACATATTTGAAGAAGTCATGTTTTTAATACTCTTTGAAAAGTATCATTGAAGAATTAAAAGGTTTTACAAGATAATGGTGCATAAGCACCGCAATTGATATTGGGTTCCTTCGGAACTCAATTGACATGAAGAATGTCCGGTAGCAGGATCTAATCCCTTAGGCATGAGATCTCTCAGAAGTAAAACTAGAATCTGGTTCGAAATGGATTCTCCTAATCAAAGTGAAAAGATGACAATGTTTTCAGAAATGGTAGCAGGTTTTAAACCCCCATTTATCTGAAACAGGTTTTTATATATATCCCTTTGAAGTATCGAAGAAGAAGAAATTTGCATCCTCCTATTTTCATGGAAAGAATTTCAAATTATTTCCTTGGTCTTCAAATGGCCACTCTGCACATGTTTATAAAGTCTGTTGCATATTAAATGCTTTATTGAATGCTTTAAAAATGCATCATGCTACGTAATTTGAAGATTTTTATATTCTGCGATCATTGAAGTACGTGCCTAGCTTAAATGCCTTGTATGTTTCACGCTATCTTTTTTAAGAATTCTATTTTCTGTATTTGAGGTATATGTACAATTGGTAGTGTATGTTTATATGAAGTCTCTCTTGAACTAACCCACTACTAGTTGAAACCCATGACAAAGTACTGGAATTACTCATTGGGCTTTTTAAAGCTCACCCCATTCCCTAACATTTTTCAGGTGATGACGATGGGTGGGAGCCTTGCTCAATTTGAGGATAGGAGATTGGCGGCCCCATTTTGATTAGGCATTTTGGAAGTACTACGACTCGTAGTTGGTCAAATTTTGATGTAGTAAATTTTGGGACAAATATGTACTTAAGCCCGAGAGGCAACGGATATGTATCGTGCGACTTTAAATTTTTAGTATGCTCTAAATGTATATTATTTTTTTACTGTTCCAAAGAAGAAGAAGAAGCGACAGTACCGAGCGGGCGTGCGAAAAGAAAATTTTTTTTTTCATGCTTCTGGAATTTGCCAATTTTGGCCCTATCGCACAACCGTTCAGTGCCGTTGCTTACTTGAGCCTCGCCCAATGGCCTACGGGCCGAAGGGTGGCGGTCGCGATGCAGGATCCGTAGAGGCCGGGTTTCCGGGTCGTGACACATTATCCCTGGTGGACTTTTAGGCAATTGGAGTATTTAATTACGCCTCTATTGTCATCTTTGACTCTTTTTGGCAATTTCCTTCCCGCCCTATTTTATATAAAAGTCTTTGTTGGTGCCACTACTTTATTGTGATGGTCAACCACTGGGGCCTGATTCTGGGTAGAGCCTTGGTGACTCTTTTCATAAAGCATTCGATTCTGTTCAATTAATCTATCTGATTCATGTCAATCAGATGATGTTTGGCTATCGGTGTATTCCTAGTGTTAACTTTTTTTGTAAAGGATAATCAGTTAATGTATGCATAAAATAATCATCCGTGTCCATATAAAAGTCTAACCTAGTAATGTCAATATTATCTATCGACTGACTCTTAGACTTTAACAGTTTTGTACTCTAATCATGTCTCCCATGACTTACTAGAACATAAAACTCTACTCTGATACCAAACTGTCATGACCTGAAACCCACCCTATGCGGATCTCATGTCGCGGGGCTGACCCAATGGTCGTCCCTACTTTTTTCATTCTGTGTATCTATGATATCAGTAATAATGTAAACCTAACAATAGAGTGCGGAAGCCTTATTACAAAATAGTTCAAAGACTGAAAATAAACCTAGCAATAACTAAACATAAACCACTCTTAGGTGGTTAGTACATGGGAGAGACTACTTTATTCTATTGTGCTCCTCAATTGTCTCCCTATGCTCCTAACCTCTTACCGTGGTTCTGTAGCATTCTCACCTGAAAAAAATATAATGAATGGGATGAACTAACAAAGCTCAGTAAGTAAAAGCCTATCTCTAATACGGTTTAGGAATCACATAAAAAAATACAAACTCAAAGGTAACATCGTAGTCAGTCATGACAACGGTTGCTGTTAACAGTAAAATGTCGTAATGGCCAATGAATAATAAGGCACAATAACATTTGTGAGTAACAGTGTAACATGAGTGTGGGAAAAGCTCAATGATCACGATCAACATAAATATACTGCCATAATAAACCAGTTACAGTCAAATCTAATAAATAAGGAACTATCAATCAGAGAACTATCATAGGGAAATGAAAACATCTTATGAATCCACTAAACATTAATACAACAGTCGAACATGAATGATGCATTTACTCTGTTCAGGGTTTGGCAGACCTTCGGTCTTTTGGGGCCCGGCATACCCCCCTTAACATAAATGTATATAAAATGCCCTTTTAACTCACTGCGTAAAAATGCCATCATTGCCATGTGTCCGTTCATGGACTTGACCCATAGGTCCCATAAATTGACTAGTAAGTCCAGTCAATCAGATAGAATCGGATGGGTAATGTGACTGAGCACAAAACCCGGCATGTAACATGAATCAGGAGTATATCATAATTTCATAAGAAGTGTATAAGATATGGAACATCATAACATAAGCATTCAATGATAAGTATCAGTACAATGAATCAAATCATGAGATATCAGTCAATAGGCCTCTACCAGATAGGACAATATCAATGGTGGGAACAATAACAGTGGATACATACATGAGTACAAGTTTTGGTAGTAATAGAAAGATCGTGGCTTGGAAAACCATGTATAAGAGATAGAAATTCACTTACCTTATCAGGGCCTTAGTATTCTGTGACTTTCTCTTTACCTTTCGAGTCCCCTATATATCAATAAACACGTTTTAGTTTTAATCCTATTCATCAAATTTTATGCCTCATTATTATAAGTATCTCTTTTACTACTTTAGACTCTACCGTTGAGTTCAGAACGTCAAATAAAGTCAGTTTAGGCTTTCACGGAATTCCATTTAGGTTCGGGTACTATTAGGGGCATTATGGTAATTTTGGCATTTTACGGGTCTTTATTTTTTTTGGAGTCCTGTCTCACAAAACAGACCTCACCATTGGATTCAGAATGCCTGAGATAGTCAAAATACACTATTCATTCATATAAATTAGACTTCGCACTATTTCACTATATTTAATTTAATTAAATTAATTTAATTTAGGTTGTGCATAATATATATATATATATATATATAAAATTGTTCACATTAAACATCACGGGCTTGCCTATCAAAATGGTTTGGATTCAGCTTCTCTTACACATGATCTAAGTTTCGAGTCTCCAAGGGCACAGCCCCTTTTATTCTTCTGGATTTAGTTAATTATACAATATATATATATATATATATTGAGGGGTTAAAAGATCACACGTGAGCCCATGGCTTAATGGTCCGTGTTCCACTTATTAGCCCCAAGGTCTGGGCTTCGAGTCCTGGGGGCAGCAGCCCGCCGTATTTTTTTCTTAAAGCTTTGAAGCCAAACAGCAGACAGTCACCCAAAATAGGGATAAGCTATCCCTTTCCAATTTAAATTCCAATTTGATTTTCAAGCCCCAAAACCAAACACCCAGAATTCTGATTTAATTTAAAACAGACCTAAACCAAACGACGCAGTTTCGATGCAAACTAGTACCACACGACACCATTTCATGGGGACTGTTCATCGTCTTCCACCCCATGACTTTTTGGTAGGGTTTTGGTGGGTCTCTGTTGCCTTCTCCGGCGATGGCCACCTTTTTTGACTATTTTGCAACCTAAATTAAATGCAGTTTTCTTCAAAATTTTATGGGGATCACATACCTAACCTTCATTTCCTATTTAGACCAACCAAACCCTTCGAATAGACCTAAACAGTAGCTCCGGCCATAAAAATGATTTTCTAGTGAGCCAATTTCGTGACAATTCCTTTACTGTTTTGACACTAAATTTGTTCAAATCTTTTTCTTCACTTCATATAAACAATTTCCCATTATTTAATTCAAGTTTCATGCACAATGTTGACAAACTCGAATCTAGCACCATGACCTACAACTTCTGTTTTCTACCTTAGTGTTTGACCATTTTTATTGATTTTTCTTGCAATTTAATCCTCTTTCTATATGATACATGGTCCTACACTTTAAACTATTTATCATGCATTCTAAAATTAAAAATAGAAGCTAACTAACTTACCTTTTTCTGATTTTTAAACTTGCAGTATTTCTTCTCCCTTCACTCTTTCCTTATGGGTTTCAACTTCTGGGCCTCTCCATAACTTTCACAGCTTTTGCCAATTTAGTCTTTCCTTTGTTATTTTCTTTCCAACACACATACAGATATATATAGGCAGATTTCATCTTCTCTCGGTTCTCCCCCTTTCCTCTCTCTTTCCAGCCCCTTTTCTTGACTCTCATTTTTCCTACATTTCGGATGCCTCCTTCTTTTTTCTTCATTTAGTTTCAGTGCATTAATTCCCTGAAGACTTTGATACGTATATGTACATTTTCTTCATTTAGTTTCAATGCATTAATTCCCTGAAGACTTTGATACATATATATATATATACATACATATTATACTATATCCTGTAAATTTCATGGAAGCTTCCTATCACAACACGTCAATTACACACACAACACCTGTTGCATGCATGGCAACCCCCTTTCCATGCATTTATACATAAGTGTACATATAATTATACACATATATTTATATAACAGTTCCATATAGTAGATATATATATATATACATATGTACATAAAATCCTAAGTGCTTATATTTATAGATATAAATATATATATATACACGTATTTTGATATGTGGTTCTGGTTGCTTGGGTAGTGCCCAGCACTATCTGTATGTTTGAAACCGTTCATATTTCAAAATCATGCAGTCCATTTAATATAGAGCCTTAACAGCTCGGGTTACAAGGTTGTTTAGTCATCGTCACCATTTGGGTCGGGGTATTACACGTAGTGTCCATATCGGGTTCTGAACGCCGTTTTCTTTATATTAGCAAGCCTGACTTTCAACTGATGGTACCCTGACCTCAAGTCAATCTTTGAGAATATCTGTGCCCCTTTTAACTGATCACACAAATCATCTACCCTTGGTAGAGGGTATCTGTTCTTGATGGTGATTTTGTTCAACTCATGATAGTCAATACATAATCGCATAGTCCCATATTTCTTTTTAACAACAATACTGGGGCATCCCATGACGAAGAACTGTATTGTATAAAACCCTTGTCTAGCAGTTCTTGTAGCTACAATTTTAATTTTTTCAGCTCTGCTGGTGCTATTCGATATGAGATTTTAGATATGGGTGAAGCACCCGGTAGTACATTAATATTGAACTCAATTTCTCTATCGATAGGCATTCCCGGCAGATCCTCCAGAAATACCTCAGAGAATTCTCTGGCAATAGGGATCTGATCTAATATGGGCTGTTATGAGGGAATGTCCAAGATTCTACACAAGAAACCATGACATCCTTTGCGAAGTAGACGTCTAGCCTGGAAAGAAGAGACAAAATAGGGTAGAGAAGCTACTCCCGTTCCTTCAAACTTGATGCTCGGGCATCCTAGGTTTTGTATAAAAACTCTTTTGGCCACACAATCTATAGTAGCCTGATTTGCAATCAACCAGTCCATGCCAAATATTACATCATACCCATAAATCTAAGGGTATTAGATCGGCTAATAACTATGCGCCCATGATCTGTATCTCACATGCTCTATGTATAACATTCCCCAATAATGACTCTCTCGATGGAATGGAAATAGTCAATAAGTAGCCTAGGAGTGCAGTTTCTAAGTTTAGCTTAGCAAAAAATGTAGGGGATATAAATGAATGTGTAGAGCCAGTATCAAACAGAATATGAGCAGGTTACGAACAGATTGGAAGGGTACCTGCGACTACTGATATAGTAACCTGAGCATCTCCTGGTGTAATAGAGAAAACCCTTCCTGCGCGTTGCTGCTTGTTCTTTGGCCCATTATTGTGGGTCTGGGATTTGGCCACAAGGGGTGATGGGGTAGGTGTGGTGCTGGTCATGGATCTGTTACTCCAGGGCAATCTCTTACGAAATGCCAATCTGATCGCAAAAGTAGCAAGCATTGGTGTTTTTAAGGCATTGCCCTTTGTGGACTTTCAGGGTCCCTACCTTCTATTTCGATTGTCTTTAATGGCCCATCTTAGCCCACCTTCAAACTTCCGGGCTTTCATGTTCTCCGTATTGATGACATTTGGGGCAAATTTGGCTAGTTCAGTAAACTTGCCCTCATATTCCTCCATTGTCATGCCGCCCTACTATAAGACCAGGAACTCAGCAACCTTCCGATCTTTTACTTCTTAAGGGAAGTACTTCTCGTTGAAGATCTCGATAAATCGCTACCAATCCATGTTAGGTTCCCTGGCCTCCTCTAGTAGCCACCACTTGTGAGCAGCTCCTTTGAACATAAATGTGGCGTAAGCCACCCTCTACACCTTCATACATATCAGGATATGAAAGATCCTGTTCAGTTCTAACAGCCATTCGTCGGTTGCTGTGGAGCCCTTTGTGCCATCAAAAATCAATGGCTTCATCTCCTGAAATTGCTTGTATGGGTTTGTCTGATCTCTGTCATTCCCCTATCGGCCTCCCAAGTTGACAAGATGC